>VZRV01023440.1:818096-1061740 GCA_013398115.1 Falcunculus frontatus | reverse complement strand
CCCCCCCCCCCAACTACCAAACCTAAGCCCAACAAAACCCTCCTTTAACAGGCAGTTTCAAACGTTTTCCTGGAGTTGAAGGAAATGAAATCGAGTGACAGAATTGGATGTTATAAATAGGTATATGTGCACAGACAGGAAAGAAAAGCAGAAAAACAAACATTCTGCCTTTTAAGCTAGTTGGTATGGTACAATGGTAATACAAATCTTGGTCACCTAAAAATACTGTAACCAGTTTTAACTGTGAGCAATTTTAACCTTCCAGAAACAAACACACATTATGTCCTTCTTTGATGAAATTTTAAAGGCTGAATGTAATTGTCTATTTTAAGGATTCTTTCTGGTATGTAAAGACACAAGCCTTAAAAACCCCATTTAGAGGTGAGTAAATACAACTTGCATTAGAAACTACAGATAATCTAGGAAAAATGAATGTGCAGGAGAAATGAAGTGTGTTACTACTATCGAAGTGCACTGTTATGCAATGCCCTCTTATATAACAAATAAAAGGGACAATATCAGTTTTATGTTGTTTTCCTGGGAGGCAATTAGAGCGCCTGTGCTATTAGTAGTCATCTGTATTCCTACATAAATACAAAAAAAAAATTTAATTGCATCATGGCAAGTTTCCCTGGAGTAGAACCAGTATGTGTTTTCCTTATCCACCTTTTAAGCCCTACTTCTCTTCACCGACCACTAGAAAGAAACACCTACGACTGTAAAGTTTTGCTGAACGTGCAACAGCTTTGTAAACCCAGCAGCGGCTCTGCTTGGTCCTCCCTTCAGCCGGGAATAAAGGCGTTTTGCCAGAACAAGGTTTGGGGAGTCTCTAACACTCATCTGGCATCTGCAGTCCCAGGGAGGGCCGGGCAGTGGGAGCGGTACTCGTGCCTCGGTCGCTGCTGCCGTCGCCATGGCAACCTGGGTTGCCCGGACGATGTGGAGGCTGATGCTCCCAACACGGCAGCCGTGGCTTGGGCTCATGCACCCGTTCAGCTGCACTTCACATCCCTCCCCCTTCATTTTCCACTTTAATTCATAAGAACCTGGTTTTCTTCATCCTTCCATTCCCTTTCCTCCCAGTCCGTGGTACATCCATGTCAATTTTAATAACTAGGAACAGCTGAAATACCTTTTTTTGCTCCTTCCCTTATACAGACATAAAAATACCTGGAATACAGCCAGACAAACAAACACAAGAAGTTGGTCCAAATATGCTAATTTTTTTCACAGGTGGCTTACATTTCTTTCACAACAACTGATGGGGAGAAGAAAAGATTTATCCCTAAATAACGGAGCTGCTATAGCAATGGAGTAAAAGCAGCTATAGGGGTGGGCAACAGTCTGCATGGTGAGTCAAGATAAGAGGAAACAGTAATTTAATTATCCCAAAGCACACGGAGTTGTTAATTTGAGCTGAATCTGAATTAACTGAAAATACTGTACCAGAAAATAAAACATGTAAATAAAGTGTTTCAGAAGCACTCTTCAAAACTTTTATGCCATACAAAACAGTGAATTTCAAGCTGCTTTTTCCTGTTGGGCCACACATTTAAGTCAGAAAGCTGCTGTGAATCGTTAAACCTTTGAAAACATCATAGACTTACTACTTTTTTTTTTTGGTAATGCTTATGAGTGTATCAAATGCAAACTCCACTCAGAATAATGGCTATAAACAAACCTTCAACTGACTCATGCTAATGCAGCTGGGCCACTGAACTGGCTAGTAATCAAGTACCCGTCTCAAGAAATTAGTACACTTCAAGACTCCAGTAGTCAGTTTGACTATAATGTCAGCTGCCACATTTTTTGATAGCTTCCTGTATATAGGGAAAGAGTAAAAAATGTAGATACGTCACTGATTTCTTTCTGCAAAATATGTACTTATTTTCTCTCTTTTTTAACATAAGGAGAATGACTATTATCAGAGTAGGTTTTAAAAAGTGACTCAGAAGATAAAACACAATTTCATTTCTAGCACTACTGTTTGTGTGAAATAATTTATTTCCATATTTCTCTTCATATTCAAAAGTATCAAAGGAATGGGCACAAATGAAACCATTTCTAAGAACGAAGAAAAAACCCATATAAACACTTTTTCTTTAAACTAATAGATCTCTGCCCCAAGTTCTACTTGCAATTATTTCTATTGTATTAGAAATTAAACTTTTAGGTAAACTCCAATTGTGATAAAGAAATATGAAAACTTTTATCAAGAGTGTCTGTATTGGCACTTGGGTAATTTTTGTATTATCTTGTCGCTGCTTTGGACAACAGTCTTATTAACTTGCTTTAAGCATTAATTTAGTCTGACAAATAATATTGGTTAGACCACAGTGTTTGTTACCTTAAACTGCTGAAAATGTAATTTGCCAACAAGGAAGAAATAAGCAATATTACTTGGAAACCTATTTTGAAATAAAGGATATCCCAGAAAAATCACTACTTCTGTTTGATTGATGCACTGTGATCCAGGGAGTTTCAAGGTTGACTCAATTTTTTGTTAATAATTAATGGGGTTTTATTTACAAAAATGTAAAATGGAAAACGAGTACAGATACTTCCCATGAATACATATTACAACAGAGCATCTCTCGTGCATTGATCAGTAATGAGTTATTATATGCACTCCAATCATAAATCCCAGCGGAAAGTTTAGCTGATAGAAGTTCTATTCTTAGGCTGACTTAATAAGCCTGGACTGATTTACCGAGTAAATTGAAAGATATTTCAGCTTTCTTGGGTGGATTTGTTCGCTTCCACATACCCACTCCTATGCAAGTTTAAGAACTAAACATCAAATCCACCACTGCTCATATACCTCAAAGTTAAGTAACTCCTCAAAGACAACAGGTGAAACATCTGTTAAAGTATGTTACTTTCAATAAACAGAGGACGGATTTCAACATTTACTGAAAATGGCATAAGCTGAAAGCTCAGATTTAATGTCTTTGATACACCAAACAAGAACATGTTAAAAGAAATTGAAATACCAATTATGATACTTTTAGTATTATGCAGTGTGAAAACTACCAAGCTCTTTTCGTCCTAATGATATGCAGCAGAACTTAATACTGCAGAGAAGCACTATGCTTCATCAGAAGAAAACAATTTGAGGGCAATACATTTTTCTCATCAGTTTACCTCATATAAGTGTACCAAGTATATCATCAGCTCCGAAATCTGAAAATCTTGTTTAGGATAGCAATGCTGCAGCACTGTTTTCCAAATACAAAGCACCTTGAAGTGGACTTCTCCACTAGCTTGCTCACCATATTCCAAGAAAACATTATAAAATTTTATTGCACTCAATTTAGTTTTTGAAGGTGGATAATTTGATGTAAAGAGAATTCTACATTAATAACTAAAAAAAAATTAAGGCTGAAATCTGCAACTGCCAAGAGCATAAGCCAGTGGAGTGCACCCTTTACCAGCATACACACTGGCAGTTTAAGAAAAGCTTTCCCATTTCTCAGATTTTCCTATTGTTCTCCCTGACTTGTTTGGTTTAGCTTTGAAAAAGCTAGGCCCTGGTAGATTAATTTTAATCAAACTTTATTTCCATATGAAACACAGTTAACACTTTTGTTTAAAAGTGTTTTTGACCAAGTAAGTTTTCTTAACACTTGCAGAAATGTATTACTTAAAAGCAAACACGGAAATAACTTTCACTATGTCAATGCAGGCTAAAGGTATAAAGATTTTAAAACCAAAATAAGAAATAACTCCTGTTTGTTCAGTGATTTTTTTCAAATGGGCTAAATTAAAAGCAAAGAGGTACTAAGTATAAGAAAAAACACCCTGCAACTATTCAATGCACCGGCATTGTAGAAGTAGAGACAAAGAAATCTTGTTTGATTGTACGGTGCAACCCCAGAGCCAGCAGATCTTAAAGTGCATCTTGTAGCAACATCTGAGCAAAACCAGATTCTGAGTGACACCCAGTTTCGGATGGGATATCTAAGTGTACGATGTTTGAATCGCACCCCACCACCTTTTCCCCAGATCTTTAAAGGGATGTAAACTGTATGGCTATTTAATGTTAAAATATGTTATGACTTCTGGACAGCACATTACTTTAAGTTATTGCTGACCTGTCTCTCATTTAGCTTTAAGTAGTTAGGACATAATTTTTTTTAATGCATCTCTTTGGACTTTCAGTTACTAGAAAAATAATAAAAGTATATTTTTTGTTACTACAGCTTTCCCAGAAAACATTTGCTGGAGATCCTTTGCAGCCTTTCTGGTTGCTTAGTTCCTTCAACACGCACAATTTCACCAAAGCTTTATTACTAATGTGAGTGTAAAAGACTTCTATAATAAGTAACATTCTCATTTTTAGATCACAGTACATTTTATAGTTTATTGGCACAGGTCAAAAATGCCCTTTTTATTAGGCTAAATCTGCAGTTAAAGGCTGAAGTAGGAGTAAAATGTTTTATACACTAGAGTTAAGTGGTTCTGTTGAATGTGCTAATGTGCTGTAAGACCGATAAATGAGTAAGAAAGATGGGTTAAAACAAGAATGCTACAAGATGTGGTTGGGGACAAGAAAAACTATCATTACGTATCATTCATATGATTTCTGATGTGAATAGAAAGGAAGAAAAAAGATCTGTGAAGGAAGGTCAGAACCCAAACCATGAAATTAGGATACAGTCAGTAGTATCTGCAATTAAAAGGTCATTAACAGTTTATCTTTTAACTTCTAATATTAAAGATAACCCTTTCTTTATTTGATGGGCACGGGAATGTGGAAAAGGAAGAAATTAATTCTACTTCAGCATGCTTTGTTTTCTGTCCCATAGGAAGCAACTATTCCAAATAATATAATCCAATCTTAGACAGTAAGATTCATGTATTTTTGACCCCACTGAAACAAATCCAAGATTTTATAATAGCAGATCTCACTACATAACAAGTTTTCAATAAAATGATCTCAGAGCAACTGCTGTTAGGTGGATAAACAGAGACTGGGTAAGCTCAGCGGAGAGTAATTGGCTGTGTCCTGTTTTCAGTCAGCAGCTGGCAACACAGAAAGAACAGACTTAAAGCACTGGGGTAAGCTTGGAGACTGATTAGTCAGGAAGCTATTGCTAAAGGCAGCAAGAGTAGGAGCTATCCCAGGAGCTCTCTCACAGCAGTTTTCTCTGCCCTGTGAGACACAACTGGAAATCCCTTAATGCACTCTGCCCTTCATTTATTTTTGCTACTGGACATTTGAGAGCATTTAAGAATGCTACTTTTTTGAGTAGTTGCCTGATGATGGATCACACAGAATTAAAATGATTTTATATTTCTTAGAGAAAGGGGAAGACTACCATCTACAGTACAATTATAAAACTAGGGATTACGTGATAGCAAAGTACTTTTTATTCTGTGCTGAACGGCCAAAACGGAGTTTGCCACTACTCACGCATTAATCCTGATTTACTCTTTATGCTGAAATTACAAACTCACCTTGCATTCCAGGAAGGCTGCATAACTTAAAGCCACAGTACTGATCTATTTACTTTTAATCCAGATAGTTTAATAAAACATGAGTAGACCCAAAAATATTGTTATTGCACTAGCAGTGTAACACAAATTACACAAACATACTCTATAGCAAAGGAAAAGAGATGAGTATCAAAATACTAGAATTTGGAAGCATGACAAAGTTAGCTATCCAAATTTAATGTAAATTTTGTATGTATGCATGTAAGAGAATTACTTTTTTTTGCCCCTCGGAAGCAATTGTATCTTTCATTGCCTAGGACAGAATACTAACTTAAAGAGTGGCTGTTCAAGCCATTGTTTTATCTGCAGTATTGACTGTGCTGTGCCCTGCTTTATTATTATACACAGAGACAGAGAACTAAAACGTGAACAACCCTTATCAGGTCTCTCAGCCTCAAGAACTTTAAATTGGAGGCATGAACTCACTGACTATTAACAATTTGTATAGGCTAACTCCTGTGTAGGATGGGTATGTGCCTCTCTCTAGCCGCTATAAGGAGCCTAAACACCCTAAACTGCTTTCTGCCACATTCTTGGACATAGTTCTGAAACTGCATAGCTCAATTTATGAGGTATTTTATCTCTTCAAGAGACTAAATACATACATTAATTTTGGAGGTCAGTTAAAAATGCTTAATACCTGATATCCCAGAGTAATTAATATTATAAAGCACTTTATGTGTTTAGTGCTTTGATTCTACCTTTCAGTGCAACTGTAGATGCCTGTAAAGCAGAGCCTGGAGAGCTCAGATTAAGAATCAAAAAATGTAACTTGTGACAAATTTCACCCATCTACCAGAAGGGTGTGAAGGAGGATCCTGTAAACTACAGACCTTGCAGCCTGACCTTGATGCCGGCGAAGATTATGGAACAGGTTTTGTTAAGTGCACACAGCATATACAGGACAAACAGGGCATCAGACCCAGCCAACATGGGTTTAGGAAAGGTAGGTCCTGCTTGACCAACCTGATCTCCTTCTATGACCAGGTGACTGATGAAAGGCTGTGGATGTAGTCTACACAGACTTCAGTAAAACCCTCAGTACTGTCTCCTACAGCATTCTCCTGGAGAAGCTGACAGGCCATGGCTTAGAGAGGTGCACTCTTTGCTGGACGAAACACTGCCTGGATAGCCAGGCCCAGAGAGTGGTGGTGAAAGGAACTAAATCCACTTGACAGCCAGTTGCTAGTAGTGTTCCCCAGGGCTCAGCATTGGGGTCAGTCCTGTTTAATATCCTTACTGATGATCTGGATGAGGGGATCAAGTGCACCCTCAGTGCACTTGTCACTTTGCAGATGACACCAAACTGAGTCGGAGTGTTGATCTGCTGGAGGGCAGGAAGGTTCTGCAGAAGGATCTAGACAGGCTGGAACAATGGACTGAGGCCAATTGTAAGAGGTTCAACAAGGCCAAGTGCTGGGTCCTGCACTTGGGTAACAACAACCCCCTGCAGCACTACAGGCTGGGGGCAGAGTGGTTGGAAAGATGCCCAGTGGAAAAAGACCTGGACTTGCAGGTCAACAGCAGCTGAACATGAACCAGCGTGTGCCCAGGTGGCCAAGAAGGCCAATGGCATCCTGGCCTGCAGCAGCAATAGTGTGGCCAGCAGCACCAGGGCAGGGATTGTCCCCCTGTACTCAGCATTGGTGAGGCGACACCTCAAGTCCTCTGACTGTTCATGGGCCCCTCACAGCAAGAAAGACATTGAGGTGCTGGAGCATGTCCAGTATCTTGGGAAAAAGGAGGTTCAGGGTAGACCTTATCACTCTCTACAACTACCTGAAAGGAGGCTGCAGCAAGGTGGAGGTTGACCTCTTTACCCAGGCAATCAGCAACAGAACAAAGGGACACAGCCTCAAGTTGAACAAGGGTAGTGTCAGGTTGGACACCAGGAAGAATTTCTTCACTGAATGGGTGGCAAAGCTTTGACATGGGCTGCCCAGAGAGGTAATAGAGTCACCATATTTGGTGGTGTTCAAGAAATGACTGGATGTGGCACTTAGTGCTGTTGTTTAGTTGACATGGTGGTGTTCAATCAAAGGTTGAACTCCATGATCTCGGAGGTCTTTTTCAACCTTAATGATTCTATAAAAACCCAAGCAACCCAAAACCAAAGCCACTTCCCACTCGCCTCTGACAGAAAGAAAAAAAAAAAAAAAAGAAAAAAAAAGAAAAGAAAAGAAAAAAGAAAGAAAAAAAGAGAAAGGTTTAGGACCAGAGGAAAGGATAGGGAACTCTTATCAGCTTGTGGCATTTATTTTGATATAGCTGTCATTTAATATTATCTCAGTTTATAAATATTGACCAAAATGTGACAATGTCTTCCACAAGCGCCTCCCTCAGCCTAATTCCCCAATTTGGCATCATGTTCATATGAGTTAATCAGCAGATTTGGAAACAGATTGATTGAGCCAGCTCTTGAGCTAATAATGGCAGAGTGAAGGATTAGATACCATAAAGTTCACTTTCTCATGGAAACGATGGATCAAAGGAGGTATTTACATTTCAGAACATATGAAGAAAAGAATATATTCAGTCTCCCTCCTCTGGTAATGACAGCAATAAAATGCACCCACTGAAATAAAAATATGTCCTCAGATAAAACTTTCTGTGCTGATGCAAGAAAAGAAAGCAATTTTCACAAGGAATTGAAAGAAAGTATTTGGGGATTAATCTCTGCTTTTGAAACTAAGGCAACATTAAAAAAATAATGACCAAATGTAATTACAACTACGGTAAAAAACCAACCAAAACTAGAAAATGCCAACCTTATACAAAGCTATAAAAGCAGCAGAAGCCACAATGTATTAATAGGTTTTATATTCTGATCCCTTCTCCAGAGCCCAGAGAAAACAATGGGAAGATCACCACCTTTAAGACTTATTTCTCTGACTAACATGTATTTGAAGTAACTCAAACAGCTGCCTTTCAGCTAAGGTACACAACTCTGACAGGAATTTCTTCCATTGTTAATAAATTTAGTTATCAAGCTAAAAGACCAGTAAAACTTCGGAGCCAAAGTTAAGCTGGGTAATGAAAGTTCTCACTCAGCTGTGTTTAACCTGGGTTCATCAAGATTTATTGTTCCCTCAAGGAGAGGATTTAAACCATGTTTTCTGTATCCTTGGGAAGTTCTCTTCTGTTCATTAGCCCCTTTGCTCACAGAGTGCCACTATAAATAACAAATGTTAGCGAGTCTAGTGATTCAAATACTCATAATGGATGCGGATAGATGATAATGATTCCTGCCACATTCTTGGACATAGTTCTGAAACTGCATAGCTCAGTTAGGTGTAGTACACAGATGCCAAAATATCTTCTGAAACCCCCAAACTGGGCTGTGATATCCAAATTTATTCCTGACCTAAAAGCTATCCTGCCTCAAGTACACAAAGTAGACTGTCTAGAGCTAATTCAAGTATTTTTATGTGCACTGTATTATAATGCACCCTGTACACTCATCTCTTTTCAAATATAAGGAAACAGGCTTAAAGCCTAAGAAAAGAGATAAAAAGAAAAACCTCTGGAATAATTATTTGCCTGTGCTGAAAATCTGCTGAGATTTCATTCCATTTCCCTGTTTATGACACTAAGTAGTCCTGATGTTATCTTTTCAATTTCTTATTCTATCGTTTTGCTATGCTACGAGGAGGGAGAAAATCAAGAACTGCAAGTTTGAATAGTGTAGAATAAATTCCCTCTTAGTTTTCCAAATCCCAGTCTTTGGATTTTTTAAAATCTATGGCAAATACAGTCAAGCTTGTAGGGTCAGGTAACAGTTTTCCTTTTATTTCTCTAGTATATGGAGTCAGATAATATCAGGAGACAAAAAAAAGCATGATAAAAACTCTTTCCCCCATGAAAATAAAAAACTTCACCATTACAAAGACATCATGACAAACTACTGTAACAGAAAGACCATGATACTAACTAGACAGTTATAGCCTCTCAAAGAAAGAAGTATATACTGGGTAACCTCCAGGAAGTAAAATCATCTAGGAAATTGCATAGACTTCACATAGTTTTTCTCTCTGGTTAAAACAATATTGCTTTAAAAAGCTACTGGCTTTTTCCTTAAACCCAAAGATTATCATGCCAAGGATAAGAACCAAACACTACTTCACAGTGTATGCTGAAAGGGAATAGATTGATTAGCCCAGTATCTTCCAAAATCCAAATACTCTTTCCTGAAATTACTTAAACTGCAGCTTCTCATCTTGGATTTGGAAGTTACCTCAACATAAAAGAAGAGGATTTGCAGACCAACCAGCTCACACTGTTTCAGATCATTCAGTGGAAGCCTGGGTATCATCTTTCCTCCTGACATTCAGGCATGAGACGCATTTGACCCCTGCATTTCCTTCCTTTATCACTCATGAACTCCAGGTTTGAGCCACCAAAGGCCTTCTGAGGCTTCAGATTATTTTGCTGGGTGATTGATGCAGATATTGCCTTAGGCATGTATGATGGTAATACACAAGACTCATCTATTTTTTGAATGAAACAAAGAAGATACAGAATTTATCAAGCAACTTACAGGAACAAGCACTAATTCTGATACAACTTAACTGCCAATTTCCCTTTAGAGTATTCAAAAATTAAAAGTATATCTTCCAAGTGTTCCCACCCCAACAAAAGGAAGAAGTTGAAGACACCCTTGTTTTCTCTGCATGTTTGCACCTTTGCAGAGCATTGGCTATAATGAAGAAAGTCAGGCAGAAACATAACTCCAGTATTTCTTCTACACTACATTTTTGTTCTGTTACAGCAACCACTTAATGAAAAAAAATGAAACTAAATTCTCCCAAAGGAGGAAAAAATCCCAAAACATTAAGAGAATACATTCCCTTACATGGCAAAAAAAGATGACTTAAGAAAAGTGCTCAAAGAATTTAATGAATAATGTTTTGTGCTTTCTCTAAATCTTTTGAATTACTGACTAAACAATGTTGCATTAACCAGACATCACTCAAGTCACAGAACAGACTCAGGTCCTGTTCAGTCAGGAATCATACTCTGTTATTATATCAGATTTTGTCCCCAGTGAAGTCTTTAACAGAGAAAATTCATTTTTAATGTCTAGCTGATGAAAATTTCCTACATAATATTTCACTTGTGGTTTACTTGTGGTTTCTTTAGGAAAGTTAACTCCTTTAAGAAAATATATATGTGTGTGCATCTATCTAGCTATTTAAAAAACCCCACAATATAAAGAGCTTTATGGCTGTTGTTCAGTGAATCTGCTATTCAGATCAAATTTCTAAAAGCCTCTGAAGAATGAAGCAGGAGTTTAGATACTACTTGTTCTTAGCGTTCAGAAAAGAGAAGTGAAAGGGACTGGGAAATTTCTACCTAAATTCTTATTTAACAAATATGGAAGAGACTTAAAAAGTGCTCTGAGAAGTAAAAGAATCTCTTTCCTATGCATATAAACTTGGTAATTGTCTTCGAATGGGAAGTTCTGCGTGACTAAAAAATGAAAAGACAAATATGGGTAAACTGTTGGTAATTTACAGCTCCCTTTGCAGATTTAAGATTTTCCACTGATAAATTTTCAGCTGACTGCTTTGAATATAAAACCTTCCTGCTGTAGCTTTTGGAAATCTGGTTACCTACCTAGGCGATTATGAAGCTGACATTTACTGTATGTGCAATTATGGAATATACAGTGTCATTGCTTTCAAATGTCACCTCTTTGCTACTGTTTTTATCTTGCAGAGTGTCCTTGCCTCCCTTGAGAGCCGTGATCTTATTCAACTAATATCAATAATATTTACAAAAGCAATAGCTCTTCTGAGTGTCTAATTTGACATCTTCAAAGGGTCGCATTCCAGGAATGAAGTTGTCAAACCTCTGGAGAAAAAGCCCCATTATAAGGTCCACCTTGTCTCAGGGTGGTACTTAAAATTTTTACTCTGAAAAAGCTTGGGTTCTCCATTTTGTCTGTTATGTTCAGACATAATGCTATATGATAAGACACAGGGTGAAGGGTATGAGTGCAACCTTACTCATAAGAGTCGATAAGGGAAATCTCACAAGACTTTAATAAAATAGACAGGGACATTTTTTGTAGGATTACAATTTCTCCTCACCTTTCTAGATACAGGTTGCCAGTGTGTGATTAGCTTATACTAAGGGCAAGATAGCTTTTTTTCTGTCTAGATCAGTATTTTCATAGTAATAATATGCAACTACTACTAATTTGAAGTACCCTTTTCCACTCGTGACAGAGTCTCCATCCATTTTTCAGCATTCAGCATTTTAAAATAAATAAATGATTAAATAAATGAGTGGTTTATACCTCTCTGTGTCAGAGATGCATAAAAAAAATAAAGATATTTTAAGGAATACTTTGTTAGAAAAGGCCTCAAAAAAAATTTCTCATTTTTCATTCTAAACTCTTCTTGTTGGCTGCCGTCCCTTCTGACTTGGAAACTTTCTTCATTCTAACATTAAATTATGAGCGTGAGAGACTGCTAAAATTTCTGCATCAAAATTAATCTTTTTCCTAGATATTTTGGAATGAAAATTCTTCAGGGATATTTTTGTGATGGTATGTTTTTGCAACTGTGGCAATGCAGAAATAGTTCTAAAGAAAGAAATAAAAATGTGTAAATTCACTTTCCTTGTCTGGATATTATTTTTTTTTCCCACACATGCAAAATTGACTTTTACGGTCAGTTTCTTTGAACTCTGCTGTATGCTCTAGGAAAAAAAACTATTATAAACAGTGTAGATGGTTCCAGGGGAATTATTTCTGTTAGAATAAGCAGCAATTTTACTTGACCTATGAAGTCAATATTGAAGTGAAGGTTTGGTCTTAAAATGGCAACAACTGAGAACTATTTTTTACTAGAGGTTCTATTAAATGTTTTCATTTCATAACAATGCCTTACAGTTATTCCATGTCTTCTGCTGAGAAAACTTGTCTACTGAGTAAAACTTCACGAAGCTTGACAAAAATTTTCTCCACCAGAGGTACTGATATTTTGTGATCACACGGCTAAACATGCACAGTGCCTTGAAAGGAGTATCTACCGTGAAGGACTGCTAATGCTCAAGAGGGTGCCTCTACTGCAAACATGCTCTGGGGAAGAAGTTAACTTCATGGCTAGCTTCTTCACTGTTAGGTACTTCCTCATGTTCACTACATACAGTTGAGGAAAAGACAGCAACATACACAGACTTAAGGAAAAATTAGGTTGAAATGCCAATCATAGCTTGCTGTCATATACAATGATGAAATAAAAATGACCCCTATGTGGTCACACTGTTTCAAGAACTAAGATGAGCTTGAGCTCTCTGTCAGCTCTGCTTGTCAAATACAAGGTAGCAGAGACAGTATGAATATCAGATGACAGTTCTATTATAAATACGAGATGAAAAGAACCCAACAAACATGAAGAAAAGGTTTCCTTATGCTTAATTGGGACAGGATGATATTGCCACATAAGCGTTTTATTTAACAAAAGTCTTTAAAATGCTTCAGACTACATGTGGCATGAAAATTATTCTATTGTGTATAGATTTACTGAACAAACAGCTATAACAATTACAACCATCTCTTACCATGGAAGTTTGATCTCAATATAGAAACAAGACCTTTTTGTCACCCTTAGAAATGTAGTCCACAATGCAATTACTGATTGTGACAGAAAGATTTCTTTCCACCTCTGTAGTCTCAAAAAACAATCTGTGTTTTTTACTTGCATTTTATTACAGATTTTCTTTATTCACAGCATTTTTAATATGATCTGCTTGTAAAGATAAACTCTTTTTGCTGCATTTGAGGTATGTGTTTATATGCAATCAAAGCTGCATCTCAAATTTGTATTCATGCAATTCAGGTAGCATTAGCTTGGCTAATGCTACTGCAAATAAATGTGTAGCCATAGCAGCAGAGAACTTGATGCAGGCTGCAAAACCTGACCAAAAACTTAGTGAATAATGCAGCTTTCTGTGCTGCAGTGGGCTCTGCCCTGCCTTGGATATGCAGGTCCATGTATGTGAACTTCAGTAGCTTGAAATAAACCTACAAGCTGGAAATATGCCTTGACTCTTGCTGTAAATAATTGATAAACTTGGATCAGGCATAGTTATTAGCTGCTTGAAATGATCTTCTAATGTGCAAAATCCTGATCACTGAAAATTAAGTGCTTTCTTCTGCTCCCTAAATAAAATAAAAGAGCTCCTCTGTTAGATGCTATTGAATCCTAAGTACACCACTAAAACTATACCAATACTCTGCTTGTGTGAAACAGTGCTCTGAATTGGAATTACAGCAAAAGCATGTACCACAATATTTACTGCAGTCTTTGGCCATTTGCAGTTAAAGCAAACTGTAACATTAACAGGTAATTTTGCACATAGATGCAATCCAGTTGGTAATTTAAAAATGCAAAACATTATGAATGGAAACAAAATATACCAATCATACCTATATCAACTAAAATCTAGTGTCTATTATTTCCGTTCTTAAGGCATTAAAACGTTTCGAAGATTTAGCAATTCCAAATGTATATTATTTCTGTTAGTTATGCAGCAGGACTTTTTCTCCACAAGAAATACTGTGATTTGATGGGCCTCGTCACAAGCATTAAAAATACAGCTGGTAATTCTGACCACAAAAATAGAGCAGATTTAAACTTGACAAAACCTACATATCATGTTAGAAAGAGGCAATCTGTTCAATAACAGAATAATGCAGTAGGATTGAAAATAAAATAAGAAACATTTGTCTACTGTGGGATGCAGCATGAAAACCAGTACTCCTTTTTAATCAGAAGTATCAGCTGAACACTACCAGAGCTTTCAGGGGAGCTCAACAGATCATGAAAAGAAAAATGGCCCATGCAATAGCTAGCATTTCACAAAATTTATTATTCCTCCTTTATTTTTTTCCCTTAAGCTCTCTATTTAGCTAAAAGAAACGATTTCAGTTCTCAATGCTAGACCTATGCAGCATTGTCTTGTTCCTCTGTATTACTTTGTTTTACAGGGTTTGGCTAAGCCTGAAAAGCACATTCCAGTTTGGTACCTTATGTAACATTGTACTGAAGGTGACACTGGCAATGGTTAGAAAAATTTCCTTCCTGCTTCCATTTATATGACAGATATGGAGAAAGTGTGCATTCAGGCTGTATTTCTCTCCCTTGTCATGCCCTGTGCGACATGGAACCAGTTTCCTGTGTTTGTGTGGGATAGAGTTAATTCCCTTCCTAGTAGCTTGCACAGTGCTCTGTTTTGAATTGAGTCTACGAAGGATGTTGATAACACACCGATGTTTTAGTTGTTGCTCAGCATTGCTTACCCTAAGTCAAGGAATTTTCAGGCTCCTATGCTCTGGGATGCTCACATGCCCTGCATGTGCCCTGCTCAGTGAGCAGGGGCACAAGTAGCTGGGGAGAGCATAGCTGGGACAGCTGACCCAAACTGGCCAGAGGGATATTCCGTACCATACGGCATCAGGCTCAGCACGCAAACTGAGGAAGTTGGTCAGGAGATGCTGGTTGCTGGGAAGAGACTGGCTCAGCACTGGTCGATGGTGGTGAGCAATTGTATTGTGTATCACTTGTTTCTCTTGTGTTTCATTCCTCTCCCTCCCTCTACTTTTTATTCCTCCTCTTCCTTCTCCTCCTCTTTATTACTATTATTATTATTATTATTATTATTATCTTATTTCAATTATTACACTCTTCTTTTCTCAGCCCATGAGTTTTACCTTTTTCCATCCCACCAGGGAAGACAGAGAGTGTGGTTGTGAGATACTCAATTGCCAGCTGGGCTTATAACACTATTTATGCTTGGGTCTGATTTGGCTTCCACTTTTTTAGGAGAAATATCTTTAATCATAAAGACTAAACCAGATTTTATTAATTTGGTTGGTTGTGTTTTCTGTGTGAAATGAGATTAGTTAGAACCTGATGGCATCTGCCCAACAGAGATTACTACACGCTAAAGGATTTGGGACAGACATTTCAAATCATGGCTTGTAATTCTTTTCGACTGCATGATGAAACCTAGGTATGAATCTGCAGTGTGCATTAATAGAGTAAATCTACATTAAGTGAATCTGTTAGTCTCAGCAGAATAAACAGCAGCCAAAACAGCCAAAACCAGTAGAGAAGCACACATGGAAAGTGCTTGAATTGCTACTTACGGACTTTCAGCAATCTCCACATATTTTAGCCTTACAGTAAGACAGTGGCCGTTTTTCCATGATATAAAATTTGGCATCCATTTGAAGTTTTTGGATGGGAAAAAAATAGCAAATCAGGAAAAACCAAGCCAATACTTCTGTCTAATGACATATCCCAGTTTTTCTGAAGTGGGCTGAAGTCACAGACTTCTTGCTTGTATAGTGTGTATGTAATAGACCATTATATAGAGCATTCATCACTTATTATACATCTACAGAAATAATAGGCTATTGAGTATGTATCTCTGTATCAGATATAAAGTGCAAGAAAAAATGATACAGAGAAAAATACTGACATATACATTGTTGAACTTGGAAACAGAAAATTAAATAAACTTTATCATAATAATTCCTGTCTTGACTGACCACATTAACTTCATTAAGGTTACTACTATCATCCAAAATTGACTTTGACACTCAGGGTTTAGCATTCATTCTAGACAGTATGTAACCTAAATGACCATATACTTCTACTAAAAAGGAAAAAAACGCTCTGAACTCACCATAATCTACACCAGTTCAGTGCTCTGTTTGGCTTAAGATAGGAAGATGTAACACGTAGATATTGTGACAAGTGACAACAAATCAAAAATATGCTAATGAATTCCTTAAAAGCAAGCTCAGAGATGTACTAGCCTGTTCTTGAGCTAACAAGACAGGTGAAAGAAATGTTGAATTCACTTTAAAATGTCTTAGAATTAGATTGTCTCAAAATGCTCTATGGAAAAAACGACTTTGGTAAAAAGACCGAAAAATCCAAGAGTTTACTTTTACCCTTCTCTCCAAATTAGGTATCTGAACTTCAAACTTTAGAACTAAATTACATCCATCTGATGTAAAAATCTGTCCACGGTCTAGACTAGAATTTTTCAGCATTAAAATTTTGGTGAGTGTTTGGTGTTTTTTGTCGTTTTTTTGGTTTTTAATCTGAAACATGGCCATAATGTTTGACCAAAGGCAGTTAGTTTGAAAACTGAAAACTACAGTCTGTCCACAGACAGCTATCTAGATGGAATATGCTGATAAGAAGCAGTATTCAATATGACTGCTCATACAAGCAGAAACACTTACAGGATAAATTCAGATGTGGTCTATAGTCATTACTCAAATATCAATATGTTATGTGCTAGACAAGTACCTGTCAAATATACTTGATTTCTCTTTGATCCAATTTCTGTAATTATCTACAAACTGTCCTTCCAGCTCTCTTTTCTTCAATTTTGTGTTTATAATGCCAAATTCAACAGTTTTGGGGGGTTTTTTTGCTACAGTCACTTAGAGAAATAAACACTTAAACATGAGGTATAATTAATACAATCAATTTTATGACATCTGCTTTATAAAACCCACAGTGCATTTAAATATCAAAAACCAGTGCATTCTGCTTTAAAAACTATAGAAGAAGATTTCCCCCCCCCCTAATTAAAATTTCTCTTTAACAAAAGCACTATAGATATAAACGTTTTCCTGAGACCACTAGTCATGAGCAACTGAGTCACTCTAGACTCCTCAAGCATAATTAAAACACAGCTAATAGAGTAATATTCTGTAGATTGTCTGTCTAACAAAGTTAACAGGCACCCACACCTGCATTGTAACTTTTCTTGTATGAACAAGTCCTACTGATTACAGTGAGATAGTTCAGCAGTTTACAAACAAACATTTACTATACCTTTGTTGATAAAACACCCCTTTTGAATTATACTGTTAAATGATAGCTTAAACCATTCCAGCTATAGCATCAAGAAAACCAAGACAATGAAACACAGAATGAATGACAAAAGTTCCCTGATTTGGTATAGTAAGCACTTAGAGACACTTAAAACATTACGTAATCTCTGCTTTCTATTACAGTTCCATAAGCCCTAAAAAATCCGCATAATAATTCCTAAGGCTTATAAAAGTGCTACAATTTAAAAACATAATCAAAATTTTAATAAATAAAAATCCCACAAAAGATAGAAGACCTTTGCAGAGTAATTGGTAGGTATAGTTTCAGGATGTAATATTAAGATGATTCTTAAAAAGTAAGTTCCAATATGGTTTAGTATGCCATTTATGTACAAAACTGAGAAAATAATCACAGCAGTCTTGAAAGCACAGATCAACTACATAAACTAAGCTAAGAAGTGCATGCAATTCATGAATATGTTTCATTACCATGGTTACAAGCTTTCAGCACAGGCCGCTGTGTGGTCGGACTGAGATTTTGTGGCATGTCTGCAAAAGCAAAGAAACAATGGAAATAAAACACCTGTTTGAAAGCTACCAGAGTATTATAACATTACAAAGCAGAACCATTTAGAAGTTAGGTATTTCTTGGAATAAATGACAGTTATATACCAGAGAAATAATTTGACTCAGACTCACCTATGAAGCAAGATAACTTTTACCTACCCCATACAACTATAAACCCTAAAAAGTTAAAGTACACATAGCTGTATTGAAAAGTCTTGTCATAATGATCAGGCTATAATAAGTACACTAATTTCCAGTCTTACGGACATAAGCAACAGTCTGAACATCCCTGAAAACTGTCATTGCATGAATGAATTAAACCTGAGAGTATTTAAATTCTAGAGCACTGGACCCATAATGCTTTTAACTTTCTCTGGAAAATAAAATCTAAAATAGAATATTCACCTTTAGACCTTGGCGTCCTTTTCCTTCGGTCTCGAAAAGCCGCACCCGACTGCAAGGCCTCCAACAGGCTATCCATCACTCCAGTCTCCTCACCTTCTGTAAAGGAGAAAGAAGGAACCCTCTAGGTTACCATAGCAATATCAAAGCATAAAGAATAATACCAACAAAAACCAATAATAATGGATACCAATGGTAGTATTAAAACTATTTATTTCAAACTTTGACCAGTACTTTAATATCTGCAAACTGCTCTCTTGCAATTAACCACAACAGATTTGGTCTTCTGTAGATTGAACTAGGCCAAATTTTATTCCCCTCATTTCACATTCCTCTTTCTGTATACGGAGAGTCAAGCATAGTTATAAGTGAAATGTCATTTCACTCATACTTTCATTTCAACACCCTTCTACAACTGCAAATAACCAGTCTCATGTCAGCTTTCAAGAGCTGTCCCTTACATGATTTGCTACATTAGACAAAAGATCATTCAGTTATTGTTATAAAAAGTTGAAATTGTTTCTCAGCAGGGAGCTAAGTGAACAATACTGGACTGGATAGGATACAGTGATACCCACAGGTAGCTTTAATCAAAAGCCGTTTTCCATTCATGTTTAATAACCTCTGGCCAACATTAAATAATTGATGTAGTTCAGGAAAATTTTACTCATTGAATTACATGCTTATAATGCCTAATATTATACACATGTGCATAATAACCCACAAAAGAATTATGAATGTTACTCTGAGATGGTAACCAAATGCAAGTATTAAACTTCCTTTTACTTCCTTAAATGAACACATCAGAAAGTGTTAGATTTTTGAACCTTGTTACCCCACTGTATGTATGCATGGGAGGACAAAGAACAGAACTCCAGGGATTAACTACACAACAAAAAAATCTCCATGAAGGAATAAAGAATACATGATAGAAATCTCATTATACCCCACTGGGCAAAACTCCCTATCACACATCTTGGATAGTCAGCAGGTATTGCTGACAGTAAATATGCAAATCAGGATCTAAACTACCTGGTGCATATAACAAGATGCCAAGCACAGAGGACAATCAGTGCCATGGTGCTGCTGGCTGCACTATTCCCAACACAGGCCAGGATGCCATCAGCCTTTCTGCCCTCCAGAAATTCAACGCTTGTCACCAAGCTTGGTGTCATCTGCAAACTGACTCAGGGGCACTCAATTATTGACAAAGATACTAAACAGGACAGGGCCCAACACTGAGCCCTGTGGAAGGCTACTCATGGCCACCCATCAGCTGGATGTAACTCTACTCACCACCACTCTTTGGGCTCAGCCATCCAGCCAGCTTTTTTATCCAGGAAACAGTAACCACCCTTAGTTCTTCTCTTTTATCTATTCTCTGTACTACCAGACTAGTTTTCAACCTTAGACAAAAGTGCTATACACAAAACCAAATAAGTGAAAATTAGCAAATAAATCATCATTTTGCCTAACATTTGTATATATGGGAGGTATAGAGTAAACATGAAGACTGAAATACAGAGTGTTTTTTCTTTTTGCTTTGTGTTTGGTATAACATGCTTTATTACACTGAAGTTTGCTCTCTTATGACGAAGGGATTATCACAGCTAGTTCTATTGCTTGGAACATACCTTATAAAAAAATCACTCAGACTATGTCTTCAGCTTCCTATTTGTTCAAGTTTTGGTTTTGTTTTGTTTTTTTTTTTTGGTTTGTGGTTTTGGGGTTTTTTTGTTGCTGTTTTTGGTGGTATTTTTTTCTTGTTGGTTTGGTGGGGGTTTTTTTGTTAGATGTTTAACTTTCCTCTCCCCATCTGATGTCATGCAATTCTCTAAGATACTAATGTCTGGAATGAATATAGTCAGTGAATAGTTTCAAACCTATGTGATGCCTGAAGAAATTTTGAGCCAAGCCATTAGTTACATTAAGGAACATGAATGCTGGAGGAAAGCGTATGAACATTTTGGGTAATAGCAATTCAAAAAAGATTGACTAGTATCACAGTCATCAAAATGATACCATTAATGTCTATGGAAAAGAGTTCATAAGGGTTTTTTTACGAAGCAGGAATAACAGAAGAAAATTTTCAATGCTATTTCAGCAAGTCATCTGTTTCCTCTTAAGTCTGTCCAAGACTACTATGGATTTCATAGTCGTTTCAAAAACGTAGCAATTTTCAGTATAAAAAAATCCTGGTTACTATAAAAAGGCTCATCAAATAAATTTTTAAAAAGGATTTAAAATAATGAAACAGAAATATTGCAAAACCACAACTTCTTTTAGTAAAGCTGTAACCTATTTACGGGCACTATCTGTTTTTCACACTTCTCTGAAATATTCTGGTAGGCACAAAGTGGATTATAGATTAGTGCGTTCATTGACATGTAAAACAGTATTAGAAGAATAAATTGTAGTAGACTGAAACTTGAATTAAAATCTCCTCTAATAGTTGTCCTGTATGCATAGATGTATTAAAACAAGCCAATCACTGCAAATAAAAACATCCATAGTTAACAATCTTTGTACCCAAAACATGTAGAAAGCCTGGTTTTCAAACTCTTACAACTTCAGTAGGCTCCAAATTCTGGTTTCTGATACTTACATCAGCAGATGACTGTGACAACTTCTATCAAGTTATGCAGGTAACTATCAGTACCCACACTATTAATAATGTTGTCCAAGTGTCTATGATGGGAAGATTAAGAAATTAGAGTCTACCATGCAGTATTTGAGAAATCTTTTAAACTACCTTGGGAGAGCTGTATACAACATTGCTACCATGACAGTACAAGAGTCACAAATACTGTTCAATATTAACACTTCCTATAGGACCTTTAAATCGGCTTTCACAAGCTGCTGCAGGTGACTGGCACCAGTCCCAATTGGCTTCCTAACTAGTCAAGTGTATCAATCTTTTGACATCATAGAACTAGGAACTGTAGTTTGCTTGCAGATAGCTACATAGCCCACAGTGATTCCTTTGAGAAAGATATCCTTTTATGATTTAAATGATCTCTTTTCCCTCAATTGCAGAATAGAAGATTTAAACACTTTTTAATATCATACCTAATTACAACTCATACAACTGTCTTTTAAATACCATCTAAAGGAGAAGTAAACTTCCCAAAGTAGCCGGTGAGTCTTGCCCTTGACATTTCAGTGCCAAGTCAGATATAAACTACCTAATTTCATAATTACATCTTTTAAAATGTTAAGAATATTAAAGACCCTTCTCTTCTAGTGCACTAAGTATCATTAGCTTTACATGTACACCTATAATGTCTTACAATGACAGCAACAGATACTGAAGTTAGTAGTGACACCTGCATTTTATGTACTTATCACAGAATAAATTATGTATACCATAATTCCAGGAGCAGTAGTCCACTGATATGATAGAATCACAAATATCATTAGCAATATGGTTTTATAAAAAGAGTGTTGCAACAAGATTATTTTGGATGAAAAATGTTTCAATTTTACTGCTCCCCTGAACCCGTCCAGTATAAAATAAATCACAGAACACCAGGACTCCAAAAGTTCACTTTACCAGGAGAAAACATAATAATATGCCTGTTTCCTCTTTCACAGAATCAAAGCTCTATTCAGCTACTCCTCTCACAAAAGAAAATACTAAGAAGTTTCAGAAAAAGCAAACCAGGGATTCTTTAGCATGGTTTCTGTTGATGTTGCTTACTTATTCTGTACACTTAGAAGATTTAGCTACAGGAACTTTGACTATCATCTTCCACCTGCCTCTATTTGTGGCATTGCAACTACATACAGCTTTTTGTTATACTGTAGGTAATGAGAAGCGCCAGCTCTTAAAGCCAAACACTAAGTTTAATGTGAAACTAAAACCACACAACTTGGACAAATATATACATTAAAAGAAGACCCTATAGATTCCATAGCTGCAACAGAAGGAAAAGGGTGCAAAGCCTCAAGGGCTACTTCTGAAGTTATCTGGATAGCTGAGTTTAATTATCTTTGTATCATCTTTGATGTAACTCCACGGCAGCACTCAAGCTTTGATATAATTTAACAACAAACTTGGGGTGCTGAAGCTACCAGATTTGTTTTCCTCGTCTTAAGAATTAAGACTTGCTCTCAATTCAGAAAGAACCAGAATCGATACTTTTTTACTCGTTTGCTAGAATACAAACTGCTTTTTTTTTCCCCTCTTCAGCACAGGACCTAATTCAGGTTGGATATACTGCACCCAGTTTTTGACTGACTAAAATGTAAGCCCTTCACAGTCTTTTTCCAGGTTTAGCTCTATCATGTCTTGTCCATTTATGTACAAAACTTTCAGAGGCAAATGATTACCAGGCTTGGGACGGTGACAACTGAGATGTTTCCAGACTATTTTCACAAGGAAGGAAAAAAGAAAGTTACATCTTATAACTTTATTAATGTTGTATCTTTACTTTAAAGACATCATGAAAAGTCCGTTATATTTTTTTGTATAAGGATTGATTTTGACTAGTACAACCTACAAAGCCCTGCTCAGCTGACTAAAGGTCTGCATCGGAATAAAATTTGAAGTAACATTCTCTGAACAAAATCACAAGAGGAAAGCTTTAGCCATGCTGTAGTTTTGAATGAATTAGGCTCCAGGAAGCAGAACAGCAGATCACAGAAAAGAAGATCATTTAAGCCACCAGTGCAGTAGTGAGCTCCAATGTTTTGGATGTGGGTTCCATCTTTTCAGTCTCAGAGTGTAAGGCAGCCAGATTCTGTGCAGTATTCATAGTGCTGACATGAACAACTTATAGATCTTGCAGCCATACATATGATCAAGGCAGAAGACTTTTTGAAGGCTTTTACATTGTAAACATAAAAATATAAAGCAACCCTAACGTTTCAATGTAACATGTTTAGCAATGACTACCTAAACTCCCATTCTTCCTTCCAATGAAATTCAGATACAATTTTACAAAGAAATTGTGGGTGGATGGTAAGTGCAACTTTGTCCAGAAAATGGACAGGATATATAGACTGCAACTTGAACTTGTTCTAAGGCTTTGAACTTTTTCTGGTAAAAGCCATAGCAGCAACCAGATAATCTTCCTTGACAGGTGAGTTAAGGAACACACTGACTATCAGTCTGACTTTCAATAACAGTGCACAAACTAGAACCATGACCCAGAACAAAGGCGTTCCTTTCACACTGATATCATTTTGGAAGAACCTTGTTACAATACAGTAAGAAAATTTCCAATGTACAGTTACAAAGCAGAAACAGCTGCCAAGTGTGTGTTGGATGGACTAGCTGAAAGGACAGCTCCTTTTAGATTTAGAAGTATTAAATCCAACTTCAGAAAAATATCACTATTTGCAGTGACTTAGGAGAAAGACGCATAACAGCCCTTCCCAAAAGTAAAACACATGTACATACCTCACGTTTCACATCAACACTCTAATCCAGTATCAGAAGAGTTACATTTCTTACTTATGCCCAACACAAAGTAGAAAGCCTTTGATAGTGCTTCAGAGCCCTTGGCGAGTATACTTTAAAAAAGGTATGATTTCTCCTAATGACTGATGCACCCACTCCATAAACCTAGCTGAGAAGAGTTAGTTTCATGCCATCTTGTTTGCTCTTGATAAACTGGTCCATTGTTGAGCTGTCCTAAAGTGCTTTTATGGTTTAGAAATAGATACATTTTGACTCTAAGCATATGAACAAAGAGGGCCCCAAGCTCCACAGAGCTTAAAACAAGTTAAATTCAAACTAAAACTCCACCCCTCATGAACTCTGAAAGACAGCAGTCCCTTTCAAATCAGCCATTGAAATTAAGGTTGGTATCTACACCAATTTAATTTAAGATAGCTCATACCAAAAAACCAAAAGGTAAGCTGTGGTAAGAGGTGGTTCTGTACCACAGAGATACAAAAATACTTCAGTGGTGTAAGTTACCAGTTTCTGCATCTCAGCTGTATCACAAATTCCCACTTAAGTAATGGGACTGAGAGTGAAATCATCTTAATATTGAACTTTTTAATAAAAATATTACTAAAACATTTCTGATGTTCAACGTGAGTCTTTAAATCCCTTCTTTCTATGACAACAGAAAAAAGCCACTAAACTCACACAGAGTTTTCCACAGAGATTATCCAGTTTTATTTATACTGGTGACAGATCCAGTAAAATGACTGTCGGAGCAAGTGTTTCTGAGAGAGATCCAGGTAAACTAGACTTATAAAAGAATGAGCAGAATGCCAAGCCTGAGAAGTGGTGTATCCCAGGACTTGATACTGGGGATAATATTTATTTACACTTTCCTTCATGACCTGAATGATGGAATAGAGTGAACTCTGATCGAGTTTGAACATGGTGCAAAATTCAGAGTGATGGCTGACCCACCAGATGGTTATGCTGCCATTCAGAAGAACCTTGAAAAGTTGAGGAAATTGGCACATAAGCACCCTAATGAAATCCAACAAAAGACCTGTATGTGGTGAGGTGAAACCTCATACAGAAGCACAGGTGGGGGGCTTACTAGCTGGAAAGCATCTTTAAAAATAATAATTGGGGATTCTGGTGGACAGCATATTGAACATGACTCAGTATTGTGCCTCTGTGGCAAAGATGACCAAAGAAAAGCATTGCCAGCAGGTCACAAGAGAGCATCCTTCCCCTCTACTAGCACTGGTGAGACACATCTGCAGTGCTGAGCCCCGCACTGCGCGCCCCTGTACAAGGGAGACACAAACATATCCAAGCAAAGTCAAGGGCCACGAAGATGCCAAAGGGATTAGAGCATCTCTCATATGAGAACACTCTGAGAGAGCCAGGACTGTTCAGCCTAGAAAGAGAAGGCTCAGGGGGATCTTATCAATAAACACCTGTGGGGAACTGTGTGCAGTGCAATAGTGACTGTGCCAGACTCATCTTAGAGATGCTCAGAGAGGACAGTAGGCAATGAGCACAAACTGATTACAAAGAGGTTGGTTACCTTTTCACTGAGTCCACTGAATTTTGTGTGAATACCTACTCTCTCAACAACTCAACGATACAAGATATTCTAGTAATGCACTTTATATTGCATTATCTGATAATATTTAAAAAATATATTTTTTTAGCCCTTTTCCTATTCACTTGGGATGCTGTACCTTTTCAGTGGGAAAAAAACCTGCTAAATTGAGAATAATGCTAAGTTTCCTTTAGTTGTATTTAACCACTTATAACTAAAACAGATCAGCCTTAAGCACTCAGATCATCTAAGGTTATGATTTGAAAGGACAGCTAATAGCAAAAACTAGATTACATATAAAGAAGTCAGTCAACATGTTTTACTATTAATGAGTTTCCCATTTTTTTTACATATCACAACTCCAATGACACAGACAAGAATACAATCAATCTGCTTTCTAGACTAGCCAAAACCTAGTATTTTCATTCATTTTTTTTCAGAGGGAAAAAATACAAACATCTATTGTTGAGGTTAATCAATTACAATTTCATTTAGAAAGCAGTAAGAACAACTATAGGAGCATTCTTAATCGAACATAGCTTGTTAAAAGAATATACGGAGCTGAACATAAAACATCTGAGTGGGCGTGTGCGAGCATCTTGTCTCTTGGTTACTGTGTGCCTCCAAAGGGTCTTATGGAGCACAGTACTATTTCCGTTTAAATTTATAAACAGCCAATAAATTAGAAAATACACACAATGATTACTCATATTGAAAGTTGTGCTACAGAGATGAGGGGCTCAAGGAAATTTTCAAGTTAAATAATTTTTCACCAGTGGAGCGATAAAGTTCTGACTGGATTACATGACTGAGCTTACTCTAAGGAAAACTTCTGGACAGCTTGGGGTGGGAAAGACCCTTTGGTCTTGGGCTGGGTAGCTATTAATGCCTAAGAATACCCAGGAAAATCAGACCAACAGCCCACCTACCTCTGCATCCTTTGTGCATGAGTAGCTGATAGCAAACATCTATACAAAGGACAGGATAAATATATAATTACATTTCTAGAATGGTCTCTTGGGCTCCAGCTGTTCATGATTCAAAGACTTTGTATTTGAATTTAGTAGCCTTCAATAGAGAGAAGCTGCCAGAGAAATCAAGTAACTTTTGTCAGCAAGCTTCAGAGCAAGAATATTTTGGTATTCAGTAACAAGACTGTACTTCTGTACAACCACTGAGGTATTGCTGAGTGAAGATAAGCGTCAATGCAAACAGCATAGAAATAGAAGCAGTAGCAGACTCAGTTTGAAGGAAGAGTCAGAGACATGACCTTCCCATGAGCTAGCTTTCCAACAATTACACAGGAGGTTCTTGGCTCTTTTACAACCTTGGACTGAGGAAAGTAAAAATAAAGCATATCCTCCAGTGCTTTGGTAAGGATATTTATTCCTCCCTTCCTCTGCAACTTGAGAGAAGAAACTTTTGATGATACAGAAAAAAACCCAGAGAGAATAAAAGCATCACATGGCAGGAGTGAGAGTTTAGAGGACTCTGATGTCTACCTCCTTGCAGAGATGTGAGGTAGTATCTGGAGTAGGAAATGCCTACTCAAACCAAAACCTACTATCTGTATAAATGTTAGAGCTCTTAATCCCAAAGATGTCTCCAGAGACTGTAATTGTTTTTCGTGGTAATGCCATTTTAAGTTTGCAGCTTTATTTTCGCATTTGTTTACAAATTTTACTGCTATAACATGAATGGCAAGCCTTATGAGAATATTCATTGACAGACATTACTTTATTGACCCTTAATTTTTTCAACAGTTCTGTTTGTTCTGATTATTTTTCTCTCTTCCAAATACAGCTGCTATTTATTTTTCCCTGGGCTTTGTGTAAACCTCAGTTTCACAAATGCTCTTCAGCTGCTATCTCCAAAGATTCCACTTCTAAGTAAAATTTTGAGAAGGAAAATAATTGTTTCTTCTAAACAACTTGCTCTTTTGGAGCTACTACACAGTATAAATTAATAGCGGCTGCTGCATTCCGAGCCCATGGGCTGCAAATAAGTGCATGAACCTCCATGTTCCAGAAGACTTAGGACCTTTGACACCTTGTTAGAGCATGACCTGTGACTATTAGTTTTTGATTTTAATTAATATACATTCAAACCAGTCCTATTTTTTTGCACTAAAAGCATCCAGCTCCGTGAACAGATAAGGTTTTGCTGTATCTCATCTTTTGCTGTGGCTTCTGCAGATGTTTTACATCCGATGTATCACTTTGAGTCTTTTGGGTTTTTTTGATTAAACATACCTGTATTTTATCATTCTCTGGAACCTTTTTCAAGTATGAATGTGCCAATTATTCTTGAGGGAACATCTGTTCTTGGTAATTTACCCAGATTTGTACTTTACTGTCAAAACAATACAATTGTAGCTGAAAAACAACCTCCATACTTAGGGAAGTATCAAGTGACATCTCCTTTCTCATATGTATGACTTTCTTTTCTTTTTGTAAACAGACATTATGCAAAAATTAGATCTACTCTCCAAACTCGTCATGGGCTTAATACCAACTGTCCAGTAAATATTAACGTGAATAAGTACTGAGTAAGCAACTCTAAGAGGTCTCAGAGTTCTTTCTGCCATTGGAATTTAACACAAGAGGAAGAGATTACACTCCTCACGGTTATGGAAAGGAGTTATTTCCCACTGGCCTCCCAATAAAACTGATTCTTAAGAATGAATTCAAATAACAGAAAATGACCTCAGGAATCCTCTTGGTGAAGAGGGTCCAATTTGAGGATAAGTGGAGGCAATCAAGGAACAGGAAAAAGTTACCAGCACCGGGGAGGAACCAATTTGAGTGGAGCACTTGAAGTTCCAAAAGTGGAAACTCTCTGGAGAAAACGACTTACACAAAATGCTTGTTGGATATTAATATTATATCCTTAAGACTTCTTCATATATATCATTGTCAGATCTTTTGTCCCCTTTACAATAAATTTAGTTGAATGAAACATATTCCTAAATTCCCAACAGCTAGTAATGCACCTACTATTGTCCAAAAATCGCTGTTTTTTCAGGATATTAGCCCAGCAGACATTTTAAACCAACAAATTACCAACATATGTTAGAAACTAATGATGTCATTACAGTGACTTTTGCAGTCCTTCACTGCCCTCAGAGGAAAGGAATACTCTTGAGAAGTATTGAATCTCTTACCCCAGTGAGAACAAATTAATAAAATGGAGGCCTTACAAACATGAGCTAAGCAGGCAAAGTAGGGTCTTTGAGGGTACCTACTAATATATATAGCTTTGGGGATTTTTTAATTTATTTCAAAGGCAAGCGTTTTATCTGTTGGAATCTGAACTTTAATTACCTAATTACATTTACTACTTTCCTTGTTTAAACTATTCCTACTGGGATCCATGGTGTCCTTTTGTTTAGCAGAACACTACAGAACTAATGAAAATATTCATATTGCTCAACTTAGCAGAAAATAATAAATTAGTAAATATTTGAAGAACCAAAGCCTAAAATGCTCTCAGCAAGTTTGTGAGACAGGAATGTGGGGGGTATTTTTCCGAAACCAGATAAACAACATAAAATCTCTGCAAAAATAAATGCTGTAAAATTGATTGGAAATAAGGTCATAACTGTTTAAATGAACTAAAACTTATTTAAAACCAGATCATTATGATAAAAATGAAACTGAATAATACAACTGAAAACTAACTAACTTTCTATATTGGAAATTTGGTGCTCCATTTTGGCATTACTTCACTGCTTTTATGCAAGAAAAGGGCAATCTTTGTAAATAACCACTGATAGAAGTGGCTTGTTACTTAAATAGTATTCAAAGTAAGACACAATGAAGATGCCACAATGATGGAGTTCTCAATTATATTACAATAAATTTAGCTGCTATTATCTCAGCTATAGAATTCTTTACACTCTGATAAGATCAAAATAATTGATTGGTGTGCTTCTACTAAGAATCTGAACAGCATGAGAAAGTATGTATCTGAATGTTAATAGTATGCAGACAAGTGACATTTACATAAAGATCCCCTTTCACTGGCTATTTACCTTTGGAAGGATAGGGTTGTGATAGTTTGATCTGGCTTCACAAAAGCAAGTAAAGCATCTCATGATGAATATAATTTTGTAGTCCAGAGAATATTTAGAGGACAGATTTTATTAACAAAAATTTCAAAATGCTAAGTATCACTCACTACTTCGTCAACATGTTTACTGAATTCCACTTACTTTTCATGTTAGGATGGAGCTGAAAGGAAAATATCAAGCTGATACTTTTACTACGCAAACTGAAGACTTGCAGCCTTTTTTAATCAGTGAACTATTTGAGCTGTGACCACTAGGACATGCAGGTGTTGCTAAGACGTAAAGTAGAGATAGAAACTTCTAGCAAACTACAGTTAAGAGGTGTGTATAAATCTGACATTGGTTTCAGGTCCAAATCTCAAAAACAATTTGCAAGAGATCAAATAAAGCAATTCCATATAGAAATCTATGCTCTTATTAGCAAAGGTCAAAATTTATATTGTAAAGCCCACCTAAAATGTTATAATTTTTCTAAAACATGCTGTACTGCATATTCATAAAACACTACACACTTCACAAACTATAACATATTGATGTATTTGTATCTGAGATATAAAAAAATTGAATTTAAAACTTTATGAAGACTTATCTCAAAGTACACATATTTATTTAATTTTAGAAAATGATGATATCAACACTGAATTTGGTGCAACAGTATAGCAGAAACAGCCTGATATAGAGGTATGGATGACAGAGCATACCTGTGAACTAGATGATTCAGTTGTCAGCTATATATCAAAGACACAACACAGGATAAGAAAGATTATTATAGTTTGTGAGAAGGCTGATATATTATAGGACTACCTTGGAACTCATACTTGCCATAAATGTCAGTTACTACTAATGAAATTATTGTTTTCATCCTGAAGAAATTCATTTAAACTAAAACTCAGAAGTTACCTTAAACCCAGATTCATTTTGGTTTTGGGTTATTATGACCTTTGTGATGTTCATTTTTTTTGTTGTAGCTCATTCAAAACTGGTATAAATACAGTCCTAACATGCTACATGCAAGTTATTAACTCAAGTCACATATTTGGTATATTTTAATAAAATTTGTATTTTGTTACATATTTCTTTATGATGTAAGTGTCCCTGCACAGGGCAGGGAGGTTGGCGGTTTATTGTCCATTCCAACCCCTCAGCATTCTATTATTCTGTGACTCTATATTAAAGTTTTTGTCAATGCAAAAAAAGTCAGCAAATAGCCCCCAAATAACTAAAAAACTTTTGCAGTATTATGTAGGTTACTTTTACGCAAAGAAATGAACCACAGTTTCCTCCACCTTGTGCAGCCAAAGGTAGCATGATAGGCAACAAAACCCTGCTCTTCAAAAAGCAGATGAAAGATAAAGAAACCCAAAGAAAAGGACTTCAAGAATAAAGAAGAATCTAGGGCAGGTTAAATGTCTGTGTTGTAAATGAGACCAGTGGTTAACAAGACAAGCTTAGGATGATGATACAAATCCTGTTTAAGCACTGGATAGCAGCTCAGGTCTTGAAAGGTATAGAGTATAGGCTGAAAGAGAAGCTCCAGAATCACAAAGTAGTCACTGATGGCTAATTAACGGTCACTGAAAAAAACCACAACCTCAAGCACTGTGAAAAGATTGCTTATATCTTAAGAGAAGAAGCAGCAGCTAAGCAAGAGAAAATCAAAGGCACTGATGTGGCCTGAGGAATTAACACACCCTGAAGCATTTTACATCCTCTAACCTAGGGATAGACAAGAGGATTGCAACGATCTAGAAACAAAATCATTTTATAAAAGAATAAAATCTCAAATGGTACAAAGGGAAGGAAAGAGAGATGGTAGAGTAGAAAAAAAATATCCATTTCCATTCTAGCTTCACTTGCACAAAACCTCTCAAATTTCAGTATGTCAGCTTGTCAACTAGGACCGTCATTGGTAGCCATCATCACTAACACTATAGTATCAACTCCATGGGATTTTATATTGGCATTAAATTTAGGACACGGATGTTAAGATTGACTATGCAGAGGTAGTGATTAATTGGTACTAAGAACTAATTATAGTGATAATGACAAATAATGCACAAGGGTAAGGCAATAGCACAACCAGTGCTGTTAATGACTGTCAGCCCAGTAAAGTGGAATTGGATTATTTTTTTTTAATTGTTTTTGTTTGTTTTGATTTTTTATTGCTGTTGTTGATTCTTAGAGTTTTTAGAAGAAGTTTAAGAGAAATAGTTAAGAAACCGCAAAGTAGCGCATGGTACAGGAATACACAGCCATTCCTAATCTTCAAATAATTTACAGTTAAAAAGCCATGTTACTCAAAAAAAAAAAAGGAAAAAAAAAGAGTTGAGATGTAAAGTATACTATGATCTATTCACCGAGAAAAAAAAATATTCAAGAACTATTTAGCATATATATTCTCACATTTTCTCTTCTTCCAAGTATGCACCTCTTTGAAATCCCAAAAAGAACTTCTGAGTTGGTGGTATCAATGAGTTTTATTTGAGCAATATTTCAAATAATGTTCCTACAAATCTAACATCTGATCTAGTCACCATATAAGGAAATAATACGCAGCAAAAATCAGTCACTCCACAGTCACGCTCTAGGTAAGAGTGTTTTGGTATTTTGAGAGAGAGGGGACCTCATTATGAATTTTTGAGCAGATCAGATGTAAGCATTTTGTGACTGATTTACAGATTCTTAATGGGAAGACAGCCTTCCGATGAACAAGTTATAGCTAGGGAAAAAAAAGGGGAAAAAGGGAAAAAACACCGTTTTTTGATTGCCTATGTAACTCCAAAAAATCAGAGAAACATTATGCCTCCAGTACTGTAAATACAATTTTGTTAAGACTGTCAAAATAACAATAACAATAATCATCATTAAAAACCCAAACCAAACAACACCACTTTTTATATATTTGTTGTTATCCTCCCTGACAAACAAATCTACACCATGTGCTTTCCCTTCCACTCCCAGAATTCGACTTTTCTAGTAGACTTTATAGAAAGTATGCTGCAAACAGGCACAAGTAACCTTACAGCTCATCAGTGGCCAATTTAGTGAACATCAGACTCAAGACATTTATAGCTTGAGGTGATCCTAACATCATCTTTTACTATCTGCTGTTTAGATCAGTCATTCCAAACTGAACCTGAAGTGACTCACAAGACAAGAAATATTTTTCTGTACACTTGCATGATATCAAAACCCCACGCTACTTAAAGACAAGTAGAGGACAAGTACTTAGTTCCCTGCCACATTAGCTGAAGTGGTAGGGGTTCACTACCAGAGACCTTCAGACACGTGTATACGACACGTAAGTCTCCAACTTTGGCACCTGTTTTCTGGGAAGCCTGAATATGACAAGAAGAACAGGACTTAGAGTAGCTTTAACTTTGACTAAAAGACTATCAATTTTCCATCCAAAATGCTATCAGTCATACATACAACATGTCTGAGACAAATATCTTTTGAAACATTTCCAACCATGCATAAATACAGACACCCTTTTTACCCCTTCCTAGTCTTCTGCAGCCTCCTTTAAATTCTGTGAGCTTTGAAAAGATTGTCACTGGTGGTTTTCTGATTGGGTCTTGAATTGTCCCTCTAAAGAATTAGAAACGCTGTGCTCAGAGAGCAGCTGCCTGATTTCCCACCTTACAAGAAAGCTTTAGACTCACACCTCTAAACATGGATAGTCTTACAAAAATAAATCAAAGACTTTTGGTCTGAAGAATCTCTGAAACTAAACACACCTACTCTGGCTATTAGTGAAAACTGGAAGAGACAGATAATCATTTATGCCAAAGGTGCCAACCAGGATTTAGGTAGGGAACTGTTTAACAAGATCTGCTCAGAAAAAAAAAGAGTAGCTCATGGCAATTTACACAGTAAGTCATGTATCATTCTGAAGGACTCCAGAAGCTCAGTCTAGGATAAAATACAGGTGTATAGAGGAGCATCAGACACCTCTTTTAGTAACAGAGAACTCACAGCATTGGCCATCTCTTTTGGTACAAAAGACAATATAGCACCAGTAACTTTTAAAACGTATGGCTGAGGGGGTTTTCGGGGTGTTTCAATAGGGACATGTTGAAATAACAGTTGACATACTCAAAGAAAAATACAAAGTACTTCAGGAAGGGCTTAGTCTTATAAAAGAAAAAAAATGAGTATATAACCTTACTTAAAGAAAATGGCTTTGTGATTTGGAAAATATCTTTTCTCAAGTAACATAAAGGGTTCTGAGTATAACTGGACTTACACTTGGTCAGACAAGGTTCAATATATTCCAATGGAAAAATAAAAAGCAGCAATTTGAGTTATTTTATAACTCAAAACCCCAGGCGATTAGGAAAGCTCATTAAAAAACCCCAGAATTTAAAAACCTCTTTGCTGAAAACTTTGATCAGTGAAAAGTCATTTATCTATTTTGGTTTTTTTCCCATAGCACATTCAGATAATAAAAAAATAGCAGCTTTATTTCCAGTAAAATGCTTGGTAAAATGTGTTTTCTACATCACTTACCTGTTTTCATTTCTAACAAGCGTTTTTTCTTTTGTTGCCTCTCTAGTTTTTCTTTTTCTGCCTTCTCCTTGGCTATTTTAGCACGTCTCTGTTTTTCTTCTGCTTCCCTTCTTCTCATATTTTCTTTTACTGCTTGCTATGAAAAACAGTAATAGAGCTCCATTAAAATGGAAGTCTTAGCAAAAACAAAGCTGAACCTTAAAAAACAAAGAAAAAAGCTTTCAAACCATATCCCCTAACCTTAATTTATCAAATCAAATAAGTATTTTACATTCCACATTTAGTACATTTCATTCAGAAGTGTAAGCAAATTCAGAATAAATACATTGAAAGCATACTAATTGCCCCCAAATGAGGATTACAAATTCAGCAAGCAATACATCTTAAGCATACACGTAATGTAGGAAGAATTCAAAATGTCTAAACCACCTTGTTCTACAAAATTGTATGTTAACATTTGTAGTTCTAAAATAATTTCAACACTTTTTTCTTTCTCATGCTGCCACTACACCATGCAAAACATGGCTGCCTGGGAAACGGTGTTGCAATTTTCTTATTCTTATCAACACAGGCATTAATTCACTGGGTTTATAAATATATTCTTGTATAATATTATATTCTTGTCTTCTGGTTAATATCTGTACAATATTGATTATTTTGAATTATAAATATGTACTCCAAAATTTCCAATGAAGCTAAAACAGAACAATGAGTTTCAGAGTTTTGAAATAAAAATTTTGCATATTCAGACATTAAGCAAAAGAACTGTATCACATTCCATACATTTTTAACAAAAGTATTTTTGGATTACATTTCCATTATTTTAATGTTAGCTATGTACGCTGGTAAACTCTCAGCGCTATGAGAATTTACATTTGCATTAAATGTAAAGTGCACCTATTCTTCATTGCAGAAAGTTTCCTTTTTAAGAACACAGTTACACAAAACGCTGTCTTTCATAATATCTCAGTGTCCTCTCTTAGATAATGGCTAACATCTTCTCAAGGTCTGAGGCAAAAGCTGCAAGTTTGCAGGGATAATTAATGCCTCATTTGTTTTTAGCAGGGAAGTATCCAGGCTGCACTCAGAAAAAAAATAATGGACTGAAAAGTTTTATATAGTACAGATGAATGTGGATTACAGCAAAACTTGCACAGGTACTGTTTGTAGCATCACCATCATAGAGAGTGACCAAAAGAAGGGGAAAGAAAAATATTGCACAAAACTTGTTAAGAAATACTTGTCTTGGATAACTGAAGAAGAATGAGCTTTCCATCATGAAAAAATGACAATGAAATGGATTTTTTATACAAAGCAAAACTGTAGTTTCACAGTGACTGCTCCAAAGTCACCTCTGTCAAATTTCTTGATACAGGGGAAGGAGGGTAGATGCTTCCTACAAAATGCTAAAATTTTTGATCTAATTAATTTTAACAAATTACTTGCTGATTTTCAGACTGAGCATTCTGTAGAATAAACCACTGGATAAAATTCAAATGGGACGTGGTACTTGACAAGCACAATACTGGCAGAAATTACACACTTTCTTAAGAGAGTGACCAAGGAAATGTCTACTTTGCACCTACTATTTCCCCAAAAATAGTATCAGTAGGACTCAGCCTCAGCCTGCAGTCATTCAAACAGATATCTATTCTTTCCAATCACACTAACAAGTGAGCCTGACTTAATAGCTCACACCTTCACATGCAGTGTGAATTGGATGCTTTGGAGTATCACACCTTGCCCTCAGCCTTTCTGTAACAGGAAAGTGATTTTCCACAAATTCTATGTCACAGCTTAAAATTTCAGGCTGTTGATGTCTTGGGTACTGTTTAAGACACTTCTCCAGGACACTAGGTGCTTCTGTAGTTCTGTCTCCTTTGAGACATCAGGTAGGTAGCTCTCCAAATTCCACTAAATGAACTAAATATGCATCTCCCTTGACTGAAACACATGGTTAGACACTCAAACTCACATACAGATATGCCCTAAGGCCAAATTCTATCCTACATGTCCCATGTGTTTTCAACACGAGAGGTAAATGAAATACCAAAACCTAGATTTTCCAAGCTGGAGGCATTCCTGGGTTCTCTCTTGTGATTTCCAGGGTTGTTTCTAATTTTTATTTAAGTATTTGCACCATATAAAGGAAAAAGAGAGTCTAGGGAACACTTGGTTGGTTGCTCTTCTTCTGGTTCTTGAAGTTATGTCTCTGCTGCAGAGCAACCTAGCGCCAATAGGAGCAAAGGGTTTCTATATCCTGTGATTAGCCTGACTGGCCTACTCTTGGACAGAAGAACTGTAGCCTCACGGTGTCTTTGCTCCCTTTCCTACAACTGGAGGAAAATTTTAACCATTAGACAATTTCTTCAACATGAAAACTATCCTTCCAAGGAAATGAATGAGTTTGTTAGCAGTACTCATGATGCTGTGAAAGTACAGAGGGAGGTTAACAGACATATCTGGTACCTAAGATGTTCCAATGAGTGTATCAGGAATTTGGCTTCAGAAGCTAAAGCACTGAAGGCAAGATGCTTCACCCCTTTTTTTCGACCTGGCCTAGTAACTACTCTAAATTTGGTTCTCACAAAGTGCAAATAATAGTTGTCACAGCTACCAAATAACACTGAAATGGGAAGTGCAGTTCAAAGTTAGCTATGAAACTGAAGTCTAGAGCTCCAGATTTAAACACAGGATTTTTAAAACTTTTTAATACATTTTCATTAATTAAGAATAAAAAAATTTATACGTAGGAAAATACTCCATGTAGATCGTCAACTTGGCATGACAACAAGTTGACTGAACTTCAATCTCCCACACCTACTGGTGATGAGTGGTCTTTTAGTTTGGGCTTCTGAATAATCCAATTGATTTTTCAGCACTAAATTTACATGTCTTCTGAACTAAATTTTCTAAGATAACAATCACCTTCAGTTTCTGTCAGTAATCAAGACCAATACTAAACAATCCTGAAAATCAGCTCATTTGTCTCATGCTAGGCATCTCAAAAATCTTTTCTGAAAAGTCTCAAAACTGAGCAGTTACTCAAGATTTTGGTTAGTGTCATTGAGTGATACAGGGTTTCATGCCTTATCTACACAACTTTTTCCTATAGCCTTCAAACTGTGCTCTGCAAGACAGAATTATTAATTTTCCTCAAGGTTTCTTCTATCATGCTCATCAATAATACCTGTTTTGAAGCATTAATTAATCTATCTTTATGACACTTCTGTGAAGTGTCACAAAGATAGAGGCTAGCATCAGTGCTAATTTTACAGACACAGAGAAGAAATATGGGAAAATTAATGCAAAGCACAACCACTTCCTCAGAGCCTCCAACTCAACATGAACCTAAGCGTTTAGAATTCTGTAACATTTAGATGGGAGGTATGGTTTCAACATCAGAAATTAAAGTAATACAACTATTTTGTAATATTTATTAATTCTGAAATCAGACTACTGAGTTTTGTATTAGGCACTGATCAAGTTAGGAAAACACAATCAACGCCCCTGTTGAAAAATCTGGCATATGTAACTTGCCACGCAAAATTATTGCAATTGAAAAATTTCTAGGCTTTTAGTTGTTAAACTCTGAAGTAGCAAAGGCTTAGTAATCATTACATGTTCCAAATGGTTGCTAAATAAGGGTTCAAGTTTAAGTCCTTTCCTCAAAACTGATGGACGTATGAATTTCAAACTGTTTCTCAGTATCTGTGAAAGAAGTAATTTTCTTTACCTGTATCTTCAGACCTGTCTGAAATAATTAAAAAACCCAACCAACCAAGTAAAACCAAACAAGACTGGGAAACATGCAAGAAACCTAAATAAGTGTACTGTAATGATAAGTGTCAGGCTGCAATGAGGAATAGGTGGCAAAATGACTAAATGAATATTTCTACAGATCTATAGGCATTAGTTAGATCACTCCTCCAGATTTTGTCACAAAACTCATGCTCATACAATATTCCTGCAGGAGTGTAGTCAGTAAGTTAAGCTATGTAATCATAAGAAGCCAGATGTGACACACATCAGCTTATTATCCAAATTCATACAGATAGATAAGGCTACAAAATGTAACTTCTAAGAAACATAAGGCATAAAATAAACATATTGTACCATGAACATCATCCTGAAGTTGTTTAAGTCCGTTAAAAACTCCTCCACCGAAACTTTCTTCAGGTCAATGGCATAATAGCCCATCACATTCTGATAGAGTTTTTCCATGTTCTCATGCATCCGTGAAAGTTTCTGAAAATCTTCTTTGGCATGAACTAGGAAGCTGTACACTGTTGTTAAGGCTGCAAGAATACTCAGTGAATCCAGTCAAACACACTGCTTTTACTTAACGTTGATTTGTATGTCATACATATTTTTTATTTCATCAAATAAGGACCAAAAGAATTCCTTCCATGTTGTATATGCTTCCTAGTATTTACTGTGTATACTAGGCCTATGTATGAATTCAGGGACTTTAATCAAAATATCTCAACCAGTTTAAATTTAAAGATTATTAAATCACTAAGTAACTTCTTATGAAATGAAATGAAATGTATGTAACTAATCTAACTTCAAGCACCCATGCAGTTTATTTAGTATCACTGTCTCCTTATAGAAGCTAAACACCTAAGTATATAAATTACAATTTCCATGGAATTTAGGTACAGATATCAATAACTAATCTGAATAATTTATCAATAAATATTATCGTTCCTACTAAAATTAGAGTAAAAATAGAAATACTGAAAAACAATATTAAAAGTAAAAACCATGGAAGATAAAAAACATCATCATAACAGCAATGCATTTACTTCTGTTCCTGGAGGCAGCTTCAGGTATTTATGCTTTTTCTAAGGCTATTCACAATGTCAATACAATTTAATTAAATCAGAGGTGAAAACAATAAAACTATTTATATAAAAGACAAACCATTTATAAACGGCATCAAAATATTGCATAATGCAAATGAAATAAAAACCCCTATGTTTATTCAGGACTTCTGATAACGCAGTCTGCCAAAGCACCTCAAAGACAAAATATCCTACATAGCCATTTCCTTATGTTGGGCAACTTCAGGATGTGTGTACTTAAATGGAATGGTAGCTAAAGAAACATTTATGTTCCATTCTTCTCCTGCTGTGGTACACACTACAGAAGACAAGAAATTGTCCACCTCAACTACTGCAAAAGAGGATTTACTGTGTTTGTACACTTTCTACTACAGATTAAATACACTATGGTCATTTCATAAAGAACAGAATTTTTAATCAAGTGCATGAAAATCTAGACCAACAGAATAGGACAGGACTCGGCACTTTTTCTGAATAACCCTCACACCACTGGCCTCAGACCATCAACCAGGCTGCAGAGATCCCTCTGCAGAGCCTTTCTATCACCAGCAGATCAACACTCCCATCCAACTTGGTGTCATTCATGAACTTGCTTGAGGATGGACTCAATCCCGTTGTCCAGACCACCAATAAAGATGCTGAACAGGACAGGCCCCAGTACTGAGCCCTGGGGAAATCCACTAGTGACTAGTACATATTAACAATTTACTGCTGGATGACTGTTTTCACTCTTCAGGTTTTTTGCAATGCACTCCTTTTTCTAGTTTTGTTTAGAGGCTGAATTCCATTTCAGTTTCACTATTAAGTGTCCTTCTGGTTTGTTAAGGTTGCTTTAAAAATAGCAAGTAAGAAGTTCACGGTTTTCTTTTTGTGATTTAGAATCCAGGCTAGAAATTCACACAACAATGATCTCAGATATGTGCAGGAAGAGAGAAATAGTGCACTTTCACAATATTCTAATTAGTCACAAATGGCTACTAGCTGATTCTGTAAGTGCAAAACAGCCTCCTCTATGACAGTCCTGTAAAAAAGATCTAATGAAAGTCAAGATTTCAACAATTTAAAAAGATACATCTTCCATCACCCCTCAACCACCTAATTTCAGACTTTCTCAACATGGCTCTTTTGCCAGTACAAGCTTCTTTTCATGCTTTTAGTAACTTCACAAGATGCAGCTCGTAAGCAGATTCAGACTGCCTGTGCTGACTGGCTGGCAACAGCTCAAAGAGAACTGACGTTGCCAGCCCTCCTTCCTTCTGCATCAATTTGAATCTCCTTTACTTAGCTCCCAAGATGAGCATAGCACACAGAAAACTAATCTTTAGATTTGAGATTCTTAAAAATTATTTAAACTCTTAAAAAGCTATTGGTGGGAAAGCAAAGAAAGTTGATGAGAGGTTTGTCTATAAATGCTGCACAAGGACTATATAAAAAAGAATTATGAGAAACAAGACAAGATAAAACACAAGCTAAGACCATCAAAAGAAATGTTACCAGTTCACAAAAACACAGACAAACCAAAACATTTAAAAAGAGTGAAACTAGAAAAAAGAATTCCTACATCTGGTTTACTTTCGATCCTAAAATTTAGGATATTTACTATTTGTGATTCTTAGATTATTAACAGATCTTATGAAAAAATAGGGTTTTTTGCAATTATGAAGCTGCTTATTTCCACAGAGTGAAGGGTAAAGGAAAAGTAGATAAATTGGTTTTGCTGTCTCTACGTATAAATGCCAAATATTAAACATTCCAGTATTTTCAGTTTTCTAGGAAGCAAAAACAAAAAAAAAAAGGATGAAATTATCAGTAAAATGTAGACTCAGTCTTTTAAATTCCAGACAATATCCTGAAGAGAAAATCTGGGGAGCGGGGGAGGTGAGAGAAAAATTCTGATATTCTTCAAGACACAGCTAAATTACAGCTATGTTAATAGAGTCCATATAAGCTGGTTAATTTTATACTGTTAAAAACTGACTCCCCTTGAATACCTGATGCATAATTCTAAACACAAAACACAGTACTCTGGCAAGATGTTTTGCTATCTAGTATTTCAGTGCCAAACACAATGAATCCTGAGATTTTTATTTTCCATCTGGTGCATTATGGGATACCCCTAAGCTCTTGGCATTCTACTGAGACTGTGCTTCAATTTAGGTATTTTTAATAACTCCTCTTCCTTTTCTCCTTAAATATGGCTTTTGTTAGCGAGCTCTAGCTAAACTGGAAACAACAGGGAATACTACTGAGTACAGCAATCCCAACTGTAATTATTATGAACAGGTTGATACATATGCATTATCAACTACACACTTCATTGGTTTTGGATGAATGAAGACAGAAGTACAGCTGAGGAACACAGGTGGGAAGAAAACGAAATCAAGAAGTTTGGTACTTGTTAACTTTTTCTGAAGTGGCTTCACTTCATGGACTGCCTTTTTGGAATCACTGGACTACAGATCATTCAGCTAATTAATGTAACAGGAAAGCAGCGCAAGGCTGAGACCAGTTGAAGATCTGGGGCAAGATTTCTAACTGCTGCATATTTGGTCTTGCATATTCTGGCAGCTCCTTTCACAGTGAATTACTTGTCTGAAGTTTATACTGATTTTAATATACTGTGGTATATAAAATACTAATATAGTGCAGCATATACAGCCAAGTAAAAGCAGCTGTTACCCTAGAAAAGATAATGAATAACATTAATCTCTACCAAACATTTCCTTAAAAGACCCCAATATTCACCACTTCTTTTTTAGCAGAATCTTCAAAAGGGAACTGAGACTGCCACTGTACTAGACGACAACAGTCTCCACAAAATATGGCAAACCTTTTGAAGACTGATGCAAAAAGACTTTGAGGTCACTTCAAACCATTTCAACAAATGATTTTCTATTAAGAGCAAGTGGTGTGAATGCTGTAGGGCTCTGTTAAGGTTTTTCCATATTTTGCAAAAATAGTTGCAATTATCTGAAAAATACATGTGAGAGACACTTCTTTTTATATACATATACCAAGGTTCAAGAGAAAAATTCTGCATCTGAATGTAATAGTTCAAGAAACACATAGAAATGTTTAGATTTTTAAATTAGTACCTTCTCAAGAGTACCTGTCAAATAATACCTTTTCTTTGATTCACTCCTACTTATCTCTGTTATAATACTTAAACAAATTGGCAGGTATTTGTATCACACAAAGCTGCTGCACTCACTGTGTATATACATATATATATATTACAAGTAAACCCAGTGCTAGCTATAATACATGCCTTAAGTCCAGACCAGATACTAAAAGAATCATAGACTTTAATTAAACTTACTCTGGTTGTCAAAGCCCTATCTCATTGCCTGTCCACACACTTAACATCTTGACACTCTCTCAAAGAACAACACACAACCTTTTTTTACCTGAAGAGCTCAGGTCCTGTAATCTTCAAAGTCCTTAGGATGAAAGGACATCTTACAGATTCAGTTTATATTGCACAGGGGGAGCTTCAAACTACGAGGTCAATTAAGTAACCAACAGTTTGGAGGCAGTAAGTAGTCCCTTCCCTGCAGTTGAAATGGGATTCTTCTACCTCATTTGGTAGTGAAGACTCTGAGTCATTTAAGTGCTGTTTCTTCCTTCCCTTTCTGCAATGTCAACAAATCAAATTAAATGGCAAAGGAACAGCAAATTGATCAAAAGAAAGGACTTTTTTTCCTAGCTGAAAGGCAGCAATCAACTGATTGTCTCTCAAGTATTAGTTCCATAAGTTCCTGTAAAAGAACACCATCAACACTACTTTTATCAGTAGGCTCAAACTTTCTCAGTTGCTGCTTGGAAAATCACAAGAGGGGAGTTGTACTGATAAAGAGCATGTCGACTAAATCACTTAATTAAACTTTTAATATGCAATTTAAATACTCCCCATAAACCCACTAAATTTTTATTTTGAATGTACAAATATATTTTGTTCACTGTGCTTTTTATGGAACATTTCACTCGATGGATTTAATACATTACATCAATATCAATTCAATATTCTTTGACTTTCCTAATTAAAGGAAACAGAAGAATTGCGATAATAACTATTTCTTTTCAGCTAGCATACACATGATGGCTCACAAATTAACACAATCTAATATATAGGAGAAATATTCATAATTACAGACTTTGTCAATAGAAGAGTGAACCAACTGTGCATATCTCTGACTTCCTAAAGAAACAAGAATGCTAATCAGTTCATTAGGGGGCTTTGGGTTGTGATATTTAGCGACAGGATGTAATAGCCTGCTTGTCCATGGAGCTTAATTGTACTCAGGATGAAAAATTATTTCCAACAAAGCACTATCCTTCCTTTTTCAGATTTCCTGCTGGTTTCTTTTCATGAGCTGCATGCTTTTCAAGACATCAGCACCATTCAGATTTCCTTGTCATAGGAATAAAAGTAAAGACAGGTCCAGGTTTCATCATGCTGTGCAGGATTATCTAACCTTTACATCAAACCTCTTCTGCTTTGTAATTTATTGAAGTTCCTGTTTTTCTAAAAGTGAGCTGCTTTAATTAGTGTGTTCACAGACATGACTAGAAACCATATGCAACTATGCTGTTTAGAAATTGCTGTCTGTCTGCTGGGTCAGGCAGTAGGTGAGGGCAAACTACTTTGTTCATAATATTTACTATTCAAAATACTGTATTTGAATAGTCTAATACAGTGAAATATATAGTATGGCTGGTGTAAGGACTTAAAGAGCACAGCTGCCTGTCTCAAACATTCTTTAGGCCACAGAAGGACTTTGCCATGAGAAAAACACAGAAGGGAGAGACAGGATGTTCCTGACTCCAGGCCTGCCAGAAGTGAGATCTGGGTAGCACACCCGGGCTAATGCATCCAGACAAAAATTCCCACTGTGGCAAACTGTGTAAAGAAGCAACTGCAAATACACATATCACTGTCAAACAAAGATCACCCCAAGTTATGGGACAGGTGGGCAACTGCAACCACTGAAGATGTCCCTCCCCAAATATGCTTCCTAGGGATTAATAAATTAAGCCACTGTGAAAGAAATTCAAGGTAAGATAAAGGTGGTACTATTGTCTGGGTGTTACCTCAGACCTAGGGGAAAGTTAACAAAGATGGGGGAGAAGAATGGATCACTGATAATGGACACAAAGAATGCAGAATTTATGATTCACAAGGAAATCCAACTCAGCAACCGTGCTGAAATCAGCTCTGACTGGGTAAAAGGTAATTCTGGCAGGGGAAGATCACAACCCACTGAACCAAGAAACACATTGACTCAAAGGAGGAGAAAGACTGAGCACAGGACTAACTAGCATAGAAGCAAAGGAATCATTTAACCAATACAGTAAGAGAACTGTGTAGCCAATGAGTATTAATTCCTCTGTTTGCTAAAATGTAAAAATAGTGAAAAGTTTTGAACCACCTCAGGACACACCACCACCAAGAAGCCCAAGGTGAAGAAAGACCAACAGCATGCCACTAGATCCACGTGTGGGGACTATCTCCTCCTTTACATCTCACTCCCCTTCCCCCCATCCACCCCCATTTACTGCTAAATAAAATGTGTATTATTGACTTCAGTATACGGTCTCAGGTCACTAATTGGATCTTAACAGTTGTTTTTACCTGTACTGATTTATTTTAAGTAAGACCAAATATTTATTTTTCCTGTTTCTGACAGCAGTCAATACCCAGCAATCAGGGAAAACAAGGAGGAAAGGAAACTTGGCAAATATAGCATGATAATTCAAGTGATGTAGTATTCAGTTTCTAGCAGTCTGCATGGTAGCCCTTCTTCTGAGCTAAAGCTACTCTGGACTACTGTGCTTAATAGTTCCTGACATACAATCTTTACCTACCTATCTAAGCCTTACATGAAATTCATTCATTTTCAGTTTGTCTGTTGTCCAAGAAAACATTTCTGTTAGTATGTTTTAACCTGCTGGACAGTATTTCACATGGGATGAACCCACGGTTATTTAAAGACACAAAGAATATCTTCCTCACTTTCCTTCCACAGGGGACACAGAATTACAAGTATTTTTACTGTATTGTCTTAACTTTTTTGATTTTCCACCATCAGAATGCTATTCTATTAAAACACCCCGCATGCATAACCTATTGCCAATTGCTGCTCATCGCCACCATTCTCTGCCACACCAGTAGGCATACACTACACTTTTTGAGATGGGGTAATGGAAGAACTGATGATGTAAGAGTATTGCTGATTTTTATAGTATCTTATTGTTTCTGGTTTTTGCTTGCTCTCAACTGCATTTTTTCCTGATTGTTCTAATACAGCGTTTCTCCTTCAGATCTATTACTCTATAATCACGGAAGTTCACTTGCTGCTTTGTCAGCATCTGCCAGTATCTCCCTTTGACATGAGGATTTTTTTCAAAGATATTAATCCAGGAAAAAAAAAGTAATCAAACCACTTTTTAACCTAAGAGATTTCTTTCCTGAAAACTGTTTGTTAAAACACCTTGTTGAAACATGGATGGAAATTCAGTTATGTTCTACTGACTTCTTACATTTATCTGCATGCTGCAGTAAACCTACAAAGGATGGTTTCTCTTTACACAACACACAATGACTCTCCTCCATCACATTTTATCTCCAATCAATACATGTTCATTTTGTATTTAGTTGATCAGTTTTCTTGGTAGAGAAGCATGACTTGGAGATTCTCCTTGTAGCCCTTCTAAAACACTCATGGGCTTCTTTTCACCTTTGACCTGGTCTAGTCAAAAGTGCTCCTGCCCACAGCAGGGGGGTTGAAACCAGATGATCTCTGAGGTTCCTTCCAACCCAAATTATTCTAAGACACCTCAATTCTATGATTCCTTAGTGTCTTCAGCTAGCTTAGTTCACGTAAGAATCTGTAGTTCATTAAGTTTATATTTGAGTTAATTTTGAATTTTTTTCAAGAGGTTTGTGACCACTGTTTACTTCCGGGGCTTTATTGCTATTTATTTTATATTAAGAAAAAGAATTCTATTAATTCCTTCATTTAACATCATCCTTCCATTTAAAATATTACACAGTTGGGTCAACTGAAGTTGTCCCTAGAGAAAACTGATGAAAAGAACGAATTTAATTTTATGGCTATGACTTATCTTCTCGGCAGGCATTGATAATCCATGTCTTCTCTGGCAGGATTAGAGCTTTTGGGATGACTGAAAAAGACTAAGTGTAGATCCTCCTTTGCATTTCCTAAGATGATCACTATCCTTTTTAAGTGATCAGTAAACTGCTCCAATGGTCTTCACATATGGGGATGGAATTTCAATCCCTGAAAAAGTTATGCTGTTTATTGACAAGGTCTGTCTACTTACTCTGTCTTAAATGTAATTTATAACCTTTTATCACAGTATTCCACTCACTTCTGCCAGGAAGTTTCATAAATGCCCAAAATGTCAGTAACACAAAGCGAAATGAAGCATCCTACATAATCATTTTTGGATTAAAAATGTTTGGTATTAGTGTAAAAGTACATCTTTATTCATCAACTTTTCTCTTGCTCTCCTTCTTAAATTTTTGGGAGGATTCACTCATTCTCAACTGAATTTTGCTAATTTATATCTTATCTTTCTTATAACTACATATCCAAGGAAAGCTGTACACTATCTGTTCCTTCAAAACCTAGCCTTTAGCTAAAAAATGCAAAAAGTTAAGAGGGTGTTCGAGGTGCCTGCATCATGACTATTCTGGATAGATGATTGTTGGAGGTCCCTTCTAACTGAAATAATCTATTCTATTCTAACAGATTAAGAAGGGCCTGTCCTTTTTCATAGTTTAGATTTTTAAAAAGTGTTTCCCATTCCTAACTTCCTAGATTAAATATAATTTTCCAAACAAAGAACAGACTTCGTAAGTCCTAGCAACATTGTCCAAAAGCTCTCATGGATACCTTTTCCTCTAACTTCCTGGCAATATTTTATCCCTTGCCTTCAGGACCCATCTCCTAGTTCTCCTATTATGCTATCAGTTTCTTCAGGGACCAAACTTACGTTTCCTACGGTAGACACACCATGCTGGTGGTGCAATATATCTCCCAAAAACATATTAAGCTGGGGAAAAATGGCATCATCACCAACAATAAACAGAACAACCTCAACAACAAAATACCCAAACTTAGAGAAAATTAGTAATGACACTGGAAGGTTAAGATAACCCACAGTGGCCAGGGAAGGCCTGAAGCTAAGTTGCAAACACTTAGGTTGCAGAGAATCTAATGAAGACAGAACTGGCCCTAACACAGGAAGAACCAGTACATCCACTCAGCCTCAGGGTCACTTGCCATGTCTTGTGTAACAGGATGAGATGAATCAAGAGGACCTTGTCCTGAGTCCCCCAGCCTTTGTACACAACAAAGCAGTCTTCCAGCTAGGTAACAACCTAACCATGCCTGCAGAGCAAATTTCAAGCTGTCTGCTCATATTTCTGCTTCGGTGCCAAGCATATATGGCCAGCATTTACTAGAAGAATGTTTTTTTCTTGTTTAATTAATTACCTTCATGTCACTAGGTGTTCTTATGAAAGACAGGCAGTGAAGTTGGCTGCATGATTTGGAATAAATAGTGAGAAAAGGAATTTTGGCAAAAATAACACCAGAAAACAGTTTTCATGGGCTATGAATCTCATTTCTGAAACAAGAGGAATTTTCTGGTTCTGTGGTTCCATGTATAAAAACATTCACAATGGTAATGCATACACTAGAAAACAAAGAGACACAAGATGACAGACATATTTTTCTAAGAGACTCTGACATAAAAATACTATGTAACACTAGAGTGCTTAACATTCCTATTATAACTTCTTTTCATTAAGTTAAGAAACTCATACGCAGTGTAAAACCCAACAGTAAGCATTTTTTTTCCTTGTTCATTCCACTTCAGAGGAACCCTTTAATTGGACCGCTCATGTATTTAGTTTTTGAGAGGAAAAACAAGTTATATTTTTCAAAAATACATGCAACAAACTAGACAGAAGTTATGCAAAGAAATTTAAAATTTAAAGCAATGCAGTTAAACTACTTAGGAATTTTTCTTTTGTTTTGTTTTTTAAGAGTGCTCTAAAGGATATTGACATTTTTGCTACAAACTTATCGTGCTTATCTTCAGGAACTGGAAAAGTCTGCAAATCCTTCTCAAGCTGTTGAAGTTGACTCTCCATATGCTTAAGGCTCTTCTCCAGGTTTTCTGCTGAGACTAAAATACACAACATTCGTTCTGTTAACACGCTAAACAAAAACGATTGTTTTCAAAATACACGAGTTAAAACCTTACCCAAGTCAGCAAACTACATTGTTAATTCCGAAATAAAAGCACCCTGAACAAATTACAATGCAAGATGAGGAGGTCACTCTGCAACGTTCAGCTCCCCCCCCTTCTGCAGATTCCTTATTCTGATTAGATGTATGCTGTTTGAATGCTGTATTTTCATTTGTTTTTATGCTCAAGGTTTTGTACTGCAATCAATGCTCTGTTTTAAATAACCTGAGATATACATATGCCAGTCTGTCTCGTCTGATTAACCAAAGGACAAGTTTTCAAGATATTTGAAGAACCACAAAACTTTTCACCTTCTCATTCAGTTAAAACAGAAAATATAAACATTTGGATGGAAGATCATGAAGAAGATCAGATTCTCAAACACAGAAAATGGGGCTATTAAACATCTATGCATGAAACCTAAACCTCAGTTCTCTAGTTTAAAAGCAGTATGTGTGGTAAAAAACACAACAGAATTTGTCGGAGCAAAAGTGCTTGCCAAGCACTTGAAAGGATACAAGAGAGCAATACATGGACTTAGGAAAAAGAAAGGAGTGGAGCTGAAACATCAGGGATTTACAGAAGGATGTAGAAAAAGTGCAAATTTTCTTTTCCAGGAAAAGAGAAATACAAGTTTCATTCATTTGAAGCAATGCACGTGAAGTTAAAAGCTTGATCTGCAAATAGTTGATTGAAATATCAAGACGACCAGAGTAATCTGAGGATAACTTGTCAGCATGTATTCTATCTTAGATCTATATTATTGCCGCCAGTTGAAACTTACTTCTGATTACTTATGAAGTCAACTTCAGTAAAGTCTGATAGGAGCAATATATAAAGATGTAAGAACATACTGTGAATTCTAGTACAATGAGGTTATTTTCTTTTTAATTATTTATTTCATTCGTAATATATTATATCTGTAAAGGTATAGTTACCTTCGTCTTCACCTTCAAAAAAACCTCCTTGGAGAAAATCTGTGTCCCTATGTTACTAGGACCTGTTACTGGATCTGTAATTTCATCTACCAAATAGTTATGTGAGAGAAAATGTAAAATACATAGAATAAACACATCCTTCTCTGATAAAAGCCTGACAGAGTCCCCAAATGACCAGAGTAAAATGCTGCATAGCAACTACAATCCCATTCATAGCAGAAAGGTTAACACATCTAAAATGATCCACAGCAATGCAATAAATTGCTTCACAATCACCATTTTTAAAAGCCTCTGATTACTCAAAAAACAGTTTCTCAGTTGTATGTTAGACTCACAGATTTTCACTCAGCAATTGGTAAGCCCAAATCATCACCAGTTAGATTAGCTGGCTTCAGCAGTTAAAAAACTGTTTTGTTTGAAGAGCATAGCTAAAATTAGAAGCTGACAATATCGACTAAGACATGTTTCAGTCTTCACTGGTCCCAGAAATAAACCTTTTTTGTAGATTTTAATAGAAAGTCATACTTCTGCTGTCATGAGAAGCATCTGAGGGTTAGGCACACACCATTTTAAGTGATTGATTTACTCAAAGCTGCTACGAAACACAATTACAACAACTTGTGCCTAATGTAATTTTTGATAGGACTCTTCACAAGACCATTCGTCTTGCATAAAGAGTTCATAGTATAAATTAGTGTGACATATACATATAGTACGTATAGTACATAATGTCAAAATCATGAGAGCTGGCAAGTAACACAGATTTAAAAACAATAAAAAAGCCTAACCCACCAAAAAATCCTCTACACCAATTGCAGGTAGCAGCTGAATAACAGCTACACTATTTTATCCAGGTGAGAAACCCAGCAAAATAACTCAGTGCCTAGAGCTGATTAACAGGTTCTATACAAGAGATTTTCAAGCTCTTGATTCCAGCAAAGCCAGTTTTTCACTCTAGTACTTCAGGTTTTTTGACACTCAGCATTTACATATTTGATCAAGAATCTTTATATCTCTACTTTGTCCTGAAGAGGTTTTCTCCCTCTGTCATGATCTTATATTGTTCTTGAACTTAAGGTTTCAGCAAGTCTTAGCTTTTAGCAGTGTAAAACTATTAGATATATTTTCCTTTACGACTGTATTTTTGATCAAGTAAAGGCTAGTTCACAATATGCTGCTATGAAGTTTGGTACAGTTGTCTTTGCAGCTTTCAATTTAGTGAAAACAGATTTAAAAAAAAAAAAAAATCAAACCTCGAAATAGAATCGGCTTTTTCTAAAAAAAAGATCATATAAAATACTTGCCAACCTTTTCTTGTGTCCCTCCGAAAGGCATGGTATAAAATCTGAAGGGATATAGAAGAATGGCAGAAAAGGGAAAAAAACTCCTTAACTTTAACCCCTAATCCTGGAAGCATTCAGAAATAAACCCAAGCCAAACTGAAGTACACAACTCATATGCTAGTTAAAAAACAAAGTCAAACCCCGGGTTTTGAATGTTAGTGAGCCCACAAAACCAACCACAATACAATGCATGTGTGCCTAAACAATCTCCTACTTATACCCAATCATACCCCCTAAACTCTCAAAGCTCTCTTCCAAAATGGCTCCTGCTATTTTGGTAAGCAATAATTAGATTTCCCACCATCTGCTTTTCACGGTTAAAACAACTTCATTCTTAGGGTTTCTTCTTCTGAATCTGGTTTTCTAATACCACAATTATTCTGGAAGCCTCTTCAACTTCTTCTGTTTTCAAATATTTCTGCACAGTATTTCAGATGATGACTCACCAGCCCTTTAATTTTTGCATTACGATTTCTCCAGTTCTTCTGGGAATACCTTATCTGATTGACTTACAATAAAATATCCTTTTTTTCTTGACCAAAGCCCTTATTACAGTATCAAGATGCATGATCTTGTACTTCATGCTATTGATTTTCATTTCTTTTATTCTGCTTCCTCAGGATCCCTAAGTGATGACAATCCAATATCCATCTCATCTGGCAAACTACCTACCCCTGTGTCAGACATGCTCATTGGTGCAATACCACAATTTTTTTCTTTCTTTTGGCCATGTTACTTCTAAGACAGTACTTTGTTTCTTCTACTTTTTATTCTAATGAATATTCTCCTATTGTACATAATATCAAGTGTGTTACTGAAGTCAACATGGATTTCATGGGATTGAAAAAAAAGAAAAAAAAATTAATAACCAAAGATAGCAATAAATTATTTTCATTTTATGCTACTCTCATTAACCTCTATTGTAGATTATTCTTTCCTCTATAACTTTCATATCAATAAAGTCAGATAAAGAGATAAGGAATTACTCAAATCACTCTTTTTTCAGTTTCTTAAATATTCTCTAGTAACACAACATTACTACAGCCACAGCAAAACTTGGTAAAAAATGTACTTATTCAACTTCTAGTTTTATCTCAGTTACCTCAGGATGCAGAATATGAAACTGGTGTTTACTGTATGAGAATACAGCACTCCAATTTTTTTTTCTTTCAACAAATTTCTTTGGAGACTTTTTGCTCCCCTCTCCCCCATCCCCAGATTATTATTTTTGCTTAAAATTAAAACAATATTTCATCTAGCTTTGAAATTATACCTGTTTAATCTTAAATACTAGAAATAATTCTCCAAAGTGAAGCAATACTCGCATGGTGTCTCATTTCTATTCCTGCAAACCATTTTCTGCTTTTTGCATCAGTCGGTATTTCAGACATCTTACATGCCCACCCGGTATGATAACTTGCTTGGCTGTTGCCATCTCCTTATCATGATGCTCTTCCTCTTGCCTACAGGTACTTTGCTCCCCTTGTGCTATTATGGCCCCTTTATTCTGAGAGACTGACAAACTGGCCTCTAGCCCGATAGAGAAAATTACACCATATTATTTTAAAAAATTCTGAAAATATACTATCAGTTTTGCCATGTGAAAATCACACTGGACTGATTGAGTTTAATGAGTAAGTCTCTAAAATTGTCGTCATATTATTAATGCAGCATTTAAAAATGAAGTTAAATGAGAAAATATAGCCCAAAAAAGCCCAATAACCAACAAGAAAAACCCCACCCACATTTTCAGATGGATTTAGAGCACTAACAAAGAAATATTACAGAGGAGAGGTATTGAGGTTTCTGAAAACACCAGCAAAGGTCTGAAATATCCATTAAGAGTAGCATAAGATCTACTCGGATGTACTTAGTGTCACACAGCACTGAAAATGCAGTATTTACGCTTTTTTTCTCCCAAAATAATGATTTCCCTTGTCTCTATAGCCATTTCCTGGCTTTCTTGCCTTTTTTTCCCTTTCTTCTTTGTGTGTGTATGTGCCTAAGGTGCATACAATACTCTTTTTGAGATCTTTTGTCCCCCAAAGCTCTGACAATGCCAGTGGCTCTTTAGCACTCAGATTTTCCCTTCTGTAGCCAGAGCAGACTTCAGTTGCACACACGAAAAAAAGCAGCTAAGCAGGATTTTTGTCTCCTATTTTGAATTAAAATATGAGCACATTAATGTAGCATAATTGGTAAACAATATGGAAGCATTTTTGTACCCAGTTCACAAGTAATAATATTACTATCATCAGTAGTAATAGGCCTCAGATCTTACACCAACTATGCCCTGTACTACCTCCACAAGAGCCCTGTCCTGCTGGACTTACAAACTTCAAGAAGCTCCGGGGTGAAATGCAGTCTGACACTACATCTCTTTTTATAATGTACGGTTTAAGCACAGAACTTGTACATAGGGGAAACAGCTGAAAACCGAAACACCTAAATGACAATTCACTGATTGTCAGTTATTCATCAGCAAGCTGCTACTGAAAGAAAGAAGCAGCTGCTAAGGCAAGCAGGAAAAAATGGCCAAGCAACAGGATATGGCACCAGCCCCAAGCACAGGGGTCAAGGTCCCCCAGTGTTGCACAGCACACAGTGATATGGTACAGTGGCGGACCAAGATCTGTCAAGAGACAAAACCATCTCATAAAAGAAGAAATGAAATTCAGAGCAGGGAGCAGAAAGAAGACCCTTGCATCAGTTGCAGCTTCCCTTGCTGAAGAGTTCTTGAGCCTCGCCACCTGCTTCCTTGGGGACTCAGACCACAAAGTGCTGAGCTGACTGCAGTGTGTTGCACGCTTGCAGATATTTTAGGGTATAACTGTTAATAACTAACTGCTTTGAATATGCAGTGAGAGTGGTTAATAATGATTCAGAATGAATGACTAGCATGAAATGGCAATTAATATCAGTCTAGTAGTGTTTAAAGTTTAAAAGTGGCCACATTTCTCAGTCTTCTACCCAATCTCATCGCTCTAACTCCCTGAGGCATATAGGTAGCAAGACACAAGTCTACATGTACATCTAAACTGACTTTCAGCACCTTCCTACTCATTAAGCTTTGCTGCCTTCAAGTGTATATACATCTGCACAATGCATTCAGCATTTTTTTTAATTGCCTTTTCCACCATTTTAAGGTTCCTCTTGCAATCGATTTCTGTGTAACTCATTTGATACTTTTTGTCTTTCAGCAGATATCCACGTTTTCCCCCTAAAGAGTATATAATTCTGCCTTATTCTCACTATCACTTACAACATCAATGAAATCTTTCATTAACATCCAGACATTTATACCCAGTTGACTAAGGATGAAATTAGAAGTACTGAACAGCTTTATCTGGATCCTGAACTGTTTACATATCTGTCTGCACCATGTTTAAATAACACATGGCTCAAGGACTGCACCAGGTATTGGCCGTGATCTGCCACTTAACAGGATCACCACAAGATGATACAGAAAGCAGGCTACTTGCACGGACTACTGACATACTTCAATAGCATCTTAGAAACTGAAGCACCATTTTGGTAAAAATGTGCAAATACTCAAACTCTTGCTTGGTATTTGACTTGCTAATTCATGTTTGTAAAACATGCATATATTTCTATGCCATAAAAAAATAGAGTATTTCACTTACTTTTTAGTAGTTCATGGCATAATCAGATCTTAAAATTACTTGTCACATAACACTACTGCGCATAACTTATAGCCACAAACATTAAAGAGATTATTTGCAAAAAATAACAGTATTGCGTATGTTCCATTGGCTCTTAAAGCCAAATTTTTTATATTATGAAATGCACTTACCAAAAAAACCCGCAAAATAACAGAGAAGGTACAAGGAGATGTGTTTAACTAACTCATTTTCAGTGAGTTAAATTTATTATATAATGGTTCAAATTAGAATACGTAAGACTATGTCAGATCTGCAGTGTGCTGATATAGGACTTGTGTCCCAATAGAGCAAGAGCTGTTGATCCATTACAAGTATAGACAGCAGTGCAAAAAACCATGAATAAATACAAAATTGCAGAAATATTTAAAGGTTTACTTTAAACCACATAACCAAGAATTTCCCTTTTCAAATATTCAATGCTCCTGCTATACTATCTTAAATACTGGAGTGGGACATTTTTGTCTTAACTGATACATTTTCGGTAAATACATACAAATTTTGAGCCTAAGATTTTCAAGGTTAAAAGCCAACTTATTTTCAAATAATTAAAAAAAACAGTAACCACAAAATAACAAGCTTTTTCAGTCTTCTGAAAGAATCTCTTTCTCACAACTTAGATCTTGAAATAGACTTCTAACCTAAGAATTGCATTAATGGACAAATATTTACTTTGTAACTTCCTCTATTGCTTAGTACTCTATCATATTGCAAAATTAGTGGCTAAAACCATTACATACTTTCTCAGTCTTGACACCAAACAGCAAGAAAAAGAGATGACTTTTAAAAACTTTTTCTTCCTTTTATACAGCGGTATCTCAACCCTCTTTTTCCATATGGAATTCTTTGTCATTACTTTGCTATACTTCAGTATTTATTTTAAGGCTTTACAGTCAATATTTCTCTTGTTTGAAAGCCAAATCAACTCAAAACTTCAACTCCTATTACTATTAAGCCATAAAATTTTATGTTTTCTATTTTGAGTGTCATTTATATAGTCATCATTATGAGCAATCTATCTCTGTCTTTAAGAACACAGTTGCTTTTTCTTCCACCAAGGAAAATACTTTTTTTTCACTTGTTATAAGGAACGCTTAGTTTGTTTAGCTGCCTCTAGACTAACTTATAAGAGTATTCAATAGTTAAGGAAAATATACATTGGCTTCTTACCATATAAAGGATGATACATTTGATACTTTTCTTGGGTGGTGTCTTGATATGCAGCCAAGTGGCTTAGAGGACAAGAAACTAAAAATTCTCAAAGCTGCAAGTAATAGAGTGATTTTCCAGTCAGCAGACTTCTCAAAATGGACTTCTGGTTTGGTAGCAAGACTCCTGATTATAATTCATAGCCATCGATCTTGAAAACTATCATTTGAGGCAGAGAAATCCCATACATAACATTAAAAAAATGAGAAATTAACTTTGCATTTTAAAAAAGGAATTATTAAAGAAAAAAAACCTAAAATTAAACAGTTTCCCTGTTAGCTCTAATCACTTTTTGAGGTAGATTTCTGAATGGGCTACCATTCCATAGAGTCATAGAATAGTTTGGGTTGGAAGGGACCTTAGATCTTCTAATTTCAACCCCCCTGCCATGGGCAGGGACACCTTCCACTAGATCAGGCTGCTCAAAGCTCCAGCCTTATCTTTAACACCTCTGGGAATGCAGAGTCCACAACCTCTCTGCTCAATCTGTTCCAGTGAATCACAAACCTCACTGTGAAGAATTTCTGCCTAATATCTAATCTGAACCTGCCCCCTTTCAGCTTAAGGCCATTCCTCCTTGTCCTATCACTACATGCACTTGTCAAAATTCCATCTCCAACTCTCCTGCTGGAGACCCCTTTAGGTAGAGGAAGGTGCAATAAAAGTCTCTCTGGAACCTTCTCTCCTCCAGGCTGAACAGCCCCAACCCTCAGCCTTGTCTTCACAAAGAGAGGTACTCCAACTCTCTGTCATCTTCACAGTCCTCCTCTGGACTCACTCCAACAGGTCCATATTCTTATGTTGGAGGCCCCAGAGCTGGACACAGAATTCCAGGCAGGGTCTCACAAAAGCAGAGTAGAACGGCAGAATCACCTCCCTTGACCTGCCCACCACACCTTTTTTGATACAGCTCAGCTTACACCTTGGGGGTGGGATTACCCTGACCCAGGTTCAGGACTTTGTACTTGGCCTTGTTGAAATTCATAAGGTTTGCACAGGCCCACCTCTGAAGCTTGTCCAGGCTCCTCTGGATAGTGTCCCTTCCCTCCACTGCATCAACTGCACCACGGAGCTTAATGTTGTTGGCAAAGTTGCTGAGGGTGCACTTGATCCCACTGTCCATGTCACCAACAAAGATGTTAAACAGCGCCAGTCCCAATACCAGCTCCCTGAGGAACACCATTCACCACTCACTGGTCTCTACTCACTCTCGGATCCTGAGCCATGGACTGCGTCTCTCTTAGTGTGACCATTGAGCCAATTTTCTGTCCACTGACTGGTCTCTCTATGAAACCCATGTCTTTCCAGTTTATAGATAAGCATGTTGTGCAGGAAAGCAGTCAAATGCTCTGAAAAGACCAAGTAGATGACAACTTTTGTCCTTCCCTCATCCACCACTGCTGTAACCCCATCATAGGCAGCCACCAAATTTTTCAGGCACCATTTGCCTTCAGTGAAGCCATGTTATTTGTCACCAAACATTTCATTATTTTCCATGTGCTTTAGCCTAGCTTCCAGATGGATCAGCTCCATTATTCCGCCAGGCACTGAGGTGAGAGTCAACAGACTGTAGCTCCCTGGGTCTTCCTTATTTTCCTTTCTAAATTTGAGGGTTATGTTTCCTTTTTTCCAATCAGTGGGAACATCACCAGAGTGCTATGAACTCTCAAATATGATGGACAGTGGCTTACCCACTTCATTGGCCAGTTCCCTCAGGACCCATGCATGTACCTCATCAGGTCCCATGGACTTGCACATCTTCAACGCTCCTTAAATGATGAGCCCAGTCTTCTATAGGGGGTGGTTCTTTTTTCTCTCAATCCCTGCTTTCAGCTTCTGCAATGAGCCTATTTCACACTATAAATCTGCTATAGGAACTTGCACATATCTTCAAGATAGTGATACCATCTATTGATTTTGGTGCTGATTGATTATAATAGAGTACGGAGTAACTCATTAAGTGTGCAATGCTTTCTGAAAGCATAGAAAAAGCAACCCAAACAAACACAACAATCCTGACGGCCTGAAAACAAGAGCCTGTGAATTTGTGACCCAAATCAAAACAAAAACCCAAGTAATGCATAGCATAAATATATTATTTAATAGTACTGAGAAATTTGCCACTGACTTAGAAATTCTCTAATAAGAAAAAAACCCTTTCCTTATGACATATAGAATGCTTATGGCATATATATTGATATCTTTCTCTCATGCTGTTCTAATGTTTTTAAGTGTTATAGGTGGAGGTGTCCTATTTTTCATTAATATAGTTTAAACTTCACATTTCCAGTTTGCTTCCTAGCTTTTTTTATTTTGAAGTGAAATTAATTATCTATGAAAAAAAGTAATGAAGTTTCAAAAAAGAGAAAATGGATACGTTACTTGTAAAGCTGTGATGAGTTAATGTCTTTTAGAGAAAGGAAAATCTGTAGCTTTATAGTGTTATTATAATATGAAAGACTCGATACACTATTACCTGTAAGGTCTTTGTAAATTAGAGTCAATCAAGTAAAACAGCAGCCTGGATAAACGCAATATAAATCTTTACAATACCATAAAATAAGAAATTAGTAAATTGTACTGAATTACCAAAATATTTCTTGTCTGGAATACTAACAGAAAAGCAGGAAAGTCATTATGTTTAAAAGAAAAGACAGCTTTAATTATATAAATCTTCAAGAACTGTCATATCTGTAAGCTCATTAGCTGCAATGAAAGTTCCTCCTGCTGATCTAAGAATACTTAGAAAACAGGATTTGTTATACTTCAAAGTAAAAAGGTATCTTTAATTCATGTACTGTAACAGTGAATTAAATCTACTTCTAGTATTACAAAAGTAAAAACTAAAACTTCAGCACACAATGGAAAAAAAAAAGCCAACAAATTAAATACCTTAAATACCCTGAAGCAAACTTCAATTGCACAGGTCACATGTCCCTTACTGTTTGCCTCTCAAAGTTAGATTTTAAAAAATATATTTTCTTGCAACAATTAATTTACATACTGTGAATATTTAATCATTTATAAAATATTAGAAAATATGTGAGCTTCACCATGAACTTGGTGCAGTCACTTGTCACTGCTTTTGAAGTCTTACAAGCTATTTTAACAGCTTACTGTACGATCACTGGACAGCATTTAATTAAATGAAAGAAGGAAGAATGTTTTTTCTGAAAAGGATACAAAGAAAATGAGTTGCTGAACATTGTAATGTTCTAATGTTCACCATTTTGAATAAGAAATAACTTGAAAGGGAAGTTTTAAGAACGAGAAAGTACAAAACAAAAAAAATACAAGGCATCCTACAAATGGGCTGGGTGATACAAGGACAGTCATGTCAAGGAAGAATTCTGAAAAAAGCATCCTTTAAGTAGCTTGTTCTGAGAAACCTGTAGAAGATTCAACAATTACTTGAAGGTGATCAAGCCAAAACCAGCAAGTGCACAATATAGTTCCATTTTTATGTATAAATATGTATGTTCAACTTCAGGTTTTCTGTTAATATTGTTCAAATGGCATTTACACATCTTTCTACCACATTAATTTTGATTTATAATTTAAAGGACACCTGCAAATAACACTTTCATGCCAGATATAAAATGTGAAAATACTGCATCTGAACACATGAATATGCAGACAGCTAATAAAACCAGCTCAATAAAAACCAGCTTGCAACAAAAGTATAGGAGAATAAAATATTCTTATCCAACTTCATCGATTTATTCTTGGGAATTACTTTTAAAAATTACTTCAGAAAACAAAGTTCAGTAACACCATGCAGGGAATTTAATTCCACCACCTGTACAAGGTCCTAACCTTTGCCAGGACAAAAGCTAGAGAAAAGGATTTAAAAACAAGTACTGGAACAAAATAAAACCTCTGTGATTCAGGGAAAAATTGAACATTATATTTATATGATACAAGAGCAGAAAAGAGTGATATTGTCTCCTCACCCAACAACTTTGAGAAACTAAGCAGCATATATGTGAATAGAACCTTTCTACTGGATGACAGGAGAAAACCAGGCTGACTTCCTCCCTTCTGTGCTATCAGCAGCCTGTAACTCTTAGACGTAACATTTGGATCCAGCGATTTTCCAGATTTACTATAAGTGTAAAGTGCCTCCTTGAAATGCAAACCAGGATGGGTTATTTCTGCTAAACCCTAACTTACAGTATTTTGGGATGGAGGAAATGCTCTAAGCCCTCAGTACCAAAGTTCTGTTCTACCACAACAAGTATTTTTTTCTGGAATAAGCATATTTGACTACATAAAAGATTTTTGATTACTTCCTCTCTATCACTGTTCCTAGTAGCCATAAAGATTGCTTGTAATATCTTGGTCAACTTGTTAGACCAAGCTCTCTTGGTCAACTTGTTAGACTTCATCAGCCTACCAGTAAGTTACATGAGACCATTACAGTGGATGTAACTGAAGAGATTCACAGACTTTCTTTCTAACTGACCTTTTGGTAAGCCCAAGCAAAAATAGCCACTTCATTAAAAATTTACTGTACAAAAGTCGGTGCATATTAAATCAACTTGCTTCATAAAATGTACTTTTGCAGAAGTACTAAAAGGTTCAAAAAACCTCCATGAGTTACAGTTTTTGTGATCTGCTGGGTTTTCCAAAATTCCAGTGCAGCAAGAATCTTTCCAAAACAGAATGGAGTTTTGCAGGTAGGGAAACAAGTATAATCAAACACACTGATACACTAATCTGTTAAAGATATCCTAAGCCTTTGTCTTTTTCATACAGTAAAACTGAAATGCAAAATCCATCTCATAAAACACTGTACTAAATTCAATATATAAACTTGAGAACACGATAATTGATTTCCATCCTACCTCATACCAAGTGAGATCAAAGACTCAACTAGCCATTAGTAGATGCCTAAAACAGAACAGAAAGCCTAGGCTAACTGGTAATTTTACTGGCTACTCTTTGAATGGTCAGTGATTTATACCTCAGAATTTTTCCAGAAAATAGTCAGCAGTGTCAGACAAGATGACTGTCTATACTGAAAATAGTGCCTTCTAATAAGGATATAAAAAACTCATACACAATACAGACAACAATATATTAGTAATGAAAAAAAAATCAGTGATCAATTAACACTGAAAATAATGCCAAACACACCATATTTATATACAGCAGAAACTGTTTCTATTACCAGTACAAACAGCTAGGAGAAGGGCTTGAAGCATTTGACAGCTATTTAAAAATAATGGAAATTTTACAGGTTATAAGGCACCAAGAAAAGCTGGAAACTTTAGGAACCAGAGTGTGAACTCTATGTAAGGGACCACTATCTCAAGTTCTCTATCAGAGGCAGGTTTTGCAAAGCTGTAATTTGTGGCAGGGAGACTGACTGAGGCATGAGAGTGACACTCTGCAAAGCAATATAGATAAACTGGGATATTTTCCAAACTGACACAAACCAAAAATTTTTTAACTTAGACAGACCATCCAATCACTTTTTTCCTGCAAGAGTAAGACAGTGCTGGGGTAACATCAATTTCTACCTCCATGCTTCGTCTGTTTAAATTACTTAAACTGATAAAATATGGAAAAGGCACTGTTAATTAAGAAATTAACTGCAAAAAACTCTGCTGCTCTTCATACGCAGATTTCCCATATTCTGTCTTGCATTATGAAACAGTGCAAATTTTTCCAGACTTCCAATGCTACTGTTGCACAAAAAACATACACGCAGGGAAGACAAAACTATTCCATGTTTTGAAAAAAATAAAATATAATTAAGTGATGCCATGATATCCTTCGTGCACGTCTGAATTAGAAGACAGTGAGTGATACACTTATCATATAAAAGATTTAAAATTGGAATTAAGATCTGCTAACAGAAAAGAACTTTTAAAAGAAATCCAGTTTGGAAAATGGTTCTAGAAAATAGGTTAGAACAGATGTAATGAGAAGTCCTGTAGTAAATGTTAGAGGACCAAACAAAAAGTATCTCCAGGATCATTCACAGCAGCTCAAATTACTGATCAGTAATATTGACTATTCATGTCTATTTTTTAAACATTGTTAGTAAAAAATAAGCATCATCATACACACAAGACCCCGTAATGTGTCAAAATCAAAACTTTTAGTTAGTCACACAAACCTTTACTAGCTTTATCTAAATGCTGAAAATCCTCAACAAAATTCAGGACATCCTGATAGCTTTCTTCACATACGTCTACAAGAAAATGGAGCAAGGTTGTCTTCTGGTCTGCTGACTTTGTATCCTTCAGCTGGGCAGGAAAAAAAAAAGCAATGTAAAAACAATGAGAAAAATTTTATTTCTGACCATTTTAATAATTAATAAATATTAGTAATTATTCATCCAGGAAAGGAAAGAACAAACTGTTAAAGTAGTACATTTTTTTTTAAAGACAGCAATGGGCTGTTTTATTTCCCCCCTTGCTAAAAATCCCTAGAAAGATCACACTAAATATTATTTCATTCTATGCAATATTTGCATTCAGTATTCAAAAATGTAATTATTTTAACAATACAGAAATATTTACAAAACTGTGAATAAGCACATGAAAGTATAAAAAAAAATCAAAGTTAAACCAGCAAAATCTAACTATACATAATGCTCGTATCCACTGCATTCTATGATTTCCTTCCTCATGTATGAAATTAACTCTAGCCTAAAAATATTTACATAGTGGAAGCTACACAATCTCAACATGCACAAGTTCTTCTAGTTATCAATTCTCAATACAGTAAATAAGAGTTCATAGGTCTCATTGTTTAAAAAAGTTGACTTCAATAATTCTTAAGCATAAACCTTTCTTTCTGGACTATTTATAGATATAAAATTATTTTCAAGCCTGGCCACTTTAAAACTTGCAGCTACTCATGTAAAAACGCTAACAATTGAAAACTGACAAACACTTCTGTTTTAGTCTTCCAACTGAGCCATTCTTTTAAATCAAAGAGATTTTTATAAATAGAAAATGGCATCATGTATGAAACTATCCCATTCCTCACTACTTAAGAACTATTTCTACATAAAAAAAATTAGCAGGAAAAGTATACAACCATGTAGGCACAAAGTAAGCACGAGTACAAAAAGGGCTGCCCCAATTGCACAAAGACTTCTGTACATCTGATTATCAAGGTACAAAGTCCATATCACAGTATTGATATGTCATAAATAAATGTAAAAAGTCTGGTTTGTTTTCACAGATCAAAATGCAACTATGATGAAATATACTCTTCCAGCACATGAATGTTTTCCTTCAGTCAAGTGGATTAATAATAATGTGAAACACAGTTTTCCAAATAAACAGAAAACTGAACACATATATATCAAAACCCAGAAAGATATCCCAGGATCCTTACTGTGTGCAATGTTATAAAACATGTTACTTCCACTGTATTGGGAATCTCAGTGAAAGATATCTCAATAACATCACAAAAAATTTCTACCATGTGACACTGAGATACATGTGATACACTGTGATACATAACAGAAATCAGCTATAAATATGAATCTGTGTTATAAACATGCATATAATTTTAACACTTCAGTATTCAATGAATGATTAAGTATTAGCATTATCAATATCATATCTCTCTTCTGAAAATACTCATGGCTGCTCTCTGATGTAGAAGAACTACTACAGTCATTCATTCTGTATTTTCATTATCTATATACATCAATTCTCTCTCCTTTATCTAGTACTCCATGGCTATCTTCAAAATCTTCACATTCTAGATCTTAATAAATTATTTCCCCAAGATAAATTCTGACTTTTGATCCTGATCTGCAAAGTGCTTATATCAATTACCTTCACATTGTTTTCATAAATGTATTTTTTGTCTTGTGCATTAAAAATATAGAGAATATAACCAGACCTAGGACAGATTCTTGTAAAATCATACTTAAGTAAATGCACCTAATTGGAGAAAGAACCTTTAGTATCTTCCTTCTGAATACGTTTCTCAACAAGTTGTATTTTTAACTCAATCACTTCATCTACAATGTATTAACTCTAGGTGGATGATTCATGCTTAATGTTTACACTAGGGAAAGCATATAACTTATTCTCTATGAATATTTATGTCACAGGTATCACATTCAACACTCAAAAACCACAGTGAAAGAATTCTTCTGAAATATAGCAGAGTAAGGGTGATTAGTTTCATGAATGTGGAAGTTAACAAACTGTATTTTCTCTTGTGCAAAAAGATAAAGAAACAGAAAGACAAAGACTACATACAAAGTTTCAAACAATTCCTTGCTTGTAAGAACTATATGTGCACTCTGAAGATTTTGCAGTAACCTCTCAGAGAGCACAGGAAAAAAACAACAACACTAAATATGGGAAAGGTAATTTGCATTAGAATGGATTATAAATTGACACTCAGAAAAGTACAGACACCTTCTTGTATAAATACCTTATACAAAAGCTGAAAGAATGAAAATTTAAGAAAAATTAGAAGAAGTGAGAAACTGATGAAACTCAGCAACGCAAGAAGAGAATCACATAAAGAGCAAATTCATGTCCAAAAAAACCCATAATTGTACTAAAACATACTAAAATGTGATAGATGTTTTAAAAGTGCTCAGACATGTCAAAATTACAAAACTACTATGATCACAATGATAAGGTCCTTACATAAGGTCCTTATTTAGTTTGGGTTTTTTATTATTCCCTGAAAACAAATCACTTAAAAGTGATTAAATGCAAGATAGTCTCAGGATGACTATTCATGGATTAGCTGTACTGTTCAAACTATCAACTAATGCTAATAATAAGGAAAAAAAACAGTAAGCAAATAATTAACTTCAGGAAAAACATCAAAACCAGAGTATTTAAGTAGCACAATTAAAAAAAAACAGTAGATGTAATACTCAACATGGACATTTCAAAACTCACTTTACATAGCGAGCTGAGATTATATCCAAAGGTCTGTGCATTCCGAGAACCTGCATTCATGTAGTTTCCCATTAACAATACTAGTTCCAGCAGCTTGCTAAAGCTTTTACTCTTCTTTATCTCTTCACAGGCAGCACTGACAGCCATGATGTCAGGTTTGATGTTGTTCACCTGCTCCTCAAACTGAAGCTTAAAAAGAATAGCACTGAGCCGTGGCCGTAGTCTCTTCACGTTGCTCATCTGATTGAAAAGAAAAATAGAAGATTTCCTTTAAAATTCATGGTACACTTTGGCACTGTACAAATGCATACGCTCTGAAATGATTTATTGGTGTGACAGGCTTGAAGAAGCAATATATCTGCTATAACTGATAGCAAATGAATGAATGAATGAGAGACACTTGGGTAAGCAACTGAAATCCCATCTTGTGGTTAATAGGAACTGCCCCCATCCTTTCCAAATAACTAGTATGTGTAAGCAATAAAAGATAAAGTGTCATCATATATCACATCTGTCAACTCACACACCAAATCCTATAAAACTAATCCAAGTTTATGACCCAGTAGTTGCGAAGGGATGAAAGTAGTTCACAAATTTTGTCTAACTCTGGATGTACCAAAACAAGACAAATCTCATTTTCTGGTGCAAATATTTGAAAGCTGACGTCAATAAGAGCTTATTATAAACTTGCAGGAAAATAACAGTTTTGAAAAAACTCAGCTATGAAACACTTAATATAGCATACACTAATAAATACCAATATTCATACCCCCTACGCTCCTGTATGCTAACCTAATGCAGTTAAGTAGGTGCAGCCGAATGCTCCCAGGAAAACAGCTTCTGTAGATCATCTACAAAAGACTTGGCTTTTTCTATGGTTTACTGATCATGTATTTTCACCAAAAATTTTGATCTTCTTATATACTAGGTGACTGAATTCTCACTCCAGACATACTTCGTACATTGTTTACTACATCCACACTAGAAACACTAAAAAATTATTCCATGAGCTGCTTATTTTTCCCCATCCCTGTTTTCTCATTAATTTCTTGAAATCCATAAGATCTTCTTCCTCATCCTTGTCTTCTTCCTTCTCAAGGCAAGATTCAAGACAGTAATCCCTTGACAATTCCCAAAATTTTAAACTAAGTTTTGGTTTTTGGTTTTCTTTTTCTTAATAAGGAACACATTATTGTTTCCAGCTATGAGTACTTCTCAATGCAAGAAAGAAGCAATAATACTGGCACTTCTCCTGCAAAGCAGTAGGCTTCATATAGCGGCCTTAAACTTTTGCCTTTAAATTGGATCTATCTCTCTCCAAACCAGTGATACCTACGGTTTTACAGAGTACTTCTCAACACAGATCTAGTCTATCAATGTGAAAATTCCTCTGACTGTGCAACGTTCATAAGTCATATGGTACTGATCATCCTAAGAGACTCAGTGTAAAGGATAATGGTGACACTCCATCCTTCAGTATAAAGTGAAACTGAAGGCTGTCTAATCCAAAGGGTTTGATATAGAAGCAGAAGAGGATGGAATTTACAATCTATTTTACTGGTTTTACCGTGACAGTAGAAGAAAATAGAATCAGGTAGAGTCAACATTTTATGTTACCAGGCCATAGCTGTGCAGCCATCTGATGATGTCTCATTGAAGTAAACATACCATTTGCATTTTAGTTCATGGAAGAAATCTAGATATAAAATAAGAGATCCTTTCCACAAACCGTACTTTGGTTTTCATCATAAAGCAGAGCACATAATCAGGATGTCTTTCAGATTAAACTAGCCTGAAAATCAGCTGTTGCACTTTAGTCCACGGACTGCCTCCAGCCTGGTCCTCAAGTTAAACACTTAAAATGTACAATTTGAACATTATTAGCTCAGCACCAACTGTAGGCAGATATTCTATTCTTATCCTACATGAAATAGCATTCAACAAGTGTGATAAAACTTTTACTTAAAAATGGGTAAATGAGGATAACGGAACTTGAATCTGAATAGGGCATTTCGCAGCAAAATAGAAAGAGAAATACCTAAATTCCACATGAAATTAACACAGTACTTTTACAACTTTATACCTAATTTAAGAATAACTATTTAAAAGAAAGTTAAGGTAGTGGACAGAGGCAAGTGTTAACAAATTCATTCTCCTAGCTCTATCAGGAAGAATCACTATTAACTCCTTTTCCTCAATTATCTTACTAAACTTGTATATGTACTATTATTTCTCAGCATCTTGAGAACAATGTTTTTAATTTTAAGTTTTGTCCTGAAGTTAGCCAGGAAAAATTTGACACTAGACTAGGAAAAAAAAAATCACAACACTCCATTAAAATTATCCAGATTTTTAATATTTAATACTTTACTCAGGGTGTAAGAGAGATGATGATTAATACTAAACCATAGAAACTAAAAAACTGCAGTGTAAGTTGCATTGATTTTAAATGGTACTAAACTCAAGATACTACAGAATCACCAGAAGATGTATCATTTATTGACTTTTGGCTTTTCAGACAGGCAGATCCTTGAAACTGAAATAATCATGCACTTTAGACTACAAAGGTAAGTTGCACAAACATGAGCATGCACATGTGCATAAAAGGGGCAGTTTTCATCAGAACCACTTGAACTACAAGAAATTAAGACATCCGGTATGTAAGTATGTAATTCTTAAGGATGAATGAAGAAATACGTACTCTAAAAAAATTAGAAACAGGAACACATACCAGAAACACAAATGCCACTGGGATTGTTATTATTGTTATTACTATTATTATTGTTGTTGTTCAAAATGCTCTGAAATCCATGCACAATGCATGTTGTCAGTATTATTTCTTTACCTGTTTGCTAAGTCAGTAATTGAGAAAGGAAGAGACAGAGCTCTCCTAGTAATATATGGCTTATTTTGCGACATGTAGTCCACAGTTATATTCAAACTGTAAAATCCATACACCCTACCACAAGAGATGCTAAGAATTTAAGTGTTGCAATGCTGCTGCAATGCTTATGTTAACATCCTCTATTTTTCTACAATCAGTGTCTAAGGACATAAGTTTACTTCTGTCTTGACAGTGGAATTCTGAAAACAAACAATCCGAATAACTAAAACGGGAAGTTGAAGTAGAAATCTATACATGTCAGAGAACTCAGTGTACAGGTAATGAATTGTTCTACTTTTTAAGTAATAGTCCACAAGAAGAGTCTCACTACAAGCATGTCCAAATGGGAACTGACTTATGAGTTGAGCTACCCAGTAGTAGTTCTCATAGATCTCACATCCAACAGCAAAGACAGGTTTTTCTCTCAAATACAGCATAAATCATAATGCAACTACAAGAATGTGCAATCTGATATATGTGTACCTTCACTATCTTTTTTGTTGATGTCAAGTAAAGGAAAGCATCTCAGAAGTTCCACTGACACTACATTTTGATCACTGAAGGGGATTCATTCCTGTCACAAGCTCATAGAGAAAAACACTGCAAGCACTTCAGTTTCATACCTTCTTTAAAAGGAGCAACAATGCTGAGGCTGTCAGACCACCTGAAAATGTTCCCATCCAAAAAGTAAAATAACAGTTACAGCCAAGCTGACTAAAGAGAGCAAACTGGAATGCCATTCCCTGTGGATAACGTATGGCTTTCACCACTGCAGCATCAGTGAACTCTGAAGAGTGCAGAGGTAAAAAGGGGGAATTCCTGACACTTATCTTTAGACCCAGGCACTTAAAAAGCAGAAAAAGAAATCAAATAAGGAAGGACTGATACCTTAACAGACATTTTATCATGTTTAAAGAAGATAAAAGAACATCTTGCTCAATTTGAAAAGGACAGCCAACAAGCCTAAATCTTAGTGAAAAACAGCAGCATTCTGGAAAGATCAAACATTATTTCACAGTATGGGAGGTCAATTCACAATAAAAAACCAGTGTTTTTCTTGAAATGTTTTTATGGATATGTGGAAATAGTACATCTTTCTCCGCCTTTGACACACTCTTTTTCTTCAAGGAAATGATAATAAAGCCAAGAACTGCCAACATAAAATTAAAATTACTTAAGAGAAATCAAGTCTTTATTTATTTTATATATATATATATATGTATACATGCAAACAATTGAACTAATGACTTTTCAGCCTTATTAGCAGTGACAGAGAGCATGTCCTGTTACTCTGTTTCTCCAGCCCGAATTATAAACAGCTTGAATTTGCACTACTAAGTTTCTTGCAAATCCAAGATTTTCCTAAAGTATATTCAGGTCAGAATAGAAGGCAGTGTGTTGTAAGTGACACGGGGACAACACCTATCAATTACCTCCTAGCTGCACACAGGCAGCCTTCTCTGGTCTCGGGGATGACAGTGCACTGATTCACAGTGCAGAAAATCCCTGGTACTGTTCTGGATTGCATTATGTTCAACAAAGATGGACCGGCAAGGTCAGTGAGCAAATCTCAGAATTGCCAATGGGGGCTACAACACAGCTGTCAAAATAAGCTGAGCTTAAGTCTTCATGCTGAAATTCACAGAAAGGTAAGTTCTATGAAAAGAAAGTAGTCTTTTGTTTTTTGCCTTATCCAAAAAATACAATTAGATGTACTGACAACTTGATCAGTATGGAATGCAGTCAGTTTTTGTTTTTCCAAGTTGAAACCGGACAATGATATTTTCCTAAAAAGGAATCTTCCAAGAAGGGTAGGGTCCGAATTTCCCAAATTCTTCTATTTTTAGCAGGCCTAACAGATGTCTGAAAGGCTATTTTCATTAAAAGACACATATGGAGCAGATGCTACTAGACGGAAAAGCTTTTCTCGTGGGAAACCAAGTCAAGAGTTTAATATAGGTAAAAATCCCCTGCAAAACCTCTTATTGATACAGGTAGCAAAAATAAATAAATTAACACCAGAAGTCAAGGGCAGATGTCATTGAGGAATTTAAAATCAAATAATATAATATCAAACCAAATGGAGAAAAGTTTCTAAAAGTAAATCAGATGTAACTGTATTCCAGATGGAAAAATCTGATAAGGCTAACTTTAAAATAAATGCCTCATTTTCTGTTTGGTTACTACCAGGAATCCATCTCCTAATGAAAAGTAAGTCTACTATAAGGAATACACCAAAATAGAGGTCATGAATGTACAGACACATGATCAAGGTCTGGATGAGAATATCTCAAAACCATGACAGCAAGTTTAGTACTTCCCATCAGGTTGAACCACATTAAAAACTCCCACATAAAAGTGAAATTTGATGTTACATAGCTAGCAGCTGATTCTGATGTCTTTGATGTGACAGACATGACCCATTCCAAGAAAGCTCAGGCCTCCAGCAATTCATACCTGGTACCATCTTCTCTACTGATCCAACAAGGTGTGTCCCAGTTAATTTCCTAAGAAGGAAGATATGTGTCTATGATGATGACAGTACTGGTAAGGAAAAAACCTTCCACTGTAGAGCTTCTGTAGTCCTGTCAATAGCAAATTCAGTAATGACAGGGGAATTTTTATCCATATGGTTATTTGGTGTATTTAGAACTATAGTAAATCTGTGGCAAAAACAGTCTGACATGAAATGTCACACAAGTGAATGCTGTAGAAGACAGTTTGCATGTCTTGGAGAAAGGTCCTCAGTTCTACAAAATGATCACAGGGAAAGCAAATCCTAAAGCACTTGGAGCTCCATTGAGCTCTAAAGTCTGAAGCTGGAACAGGTGAAATATATGCATAGTAATTTCAGGCTCTAGGGATTTAAGAGGTACTGATCAGCCTCAAGGTTCTTTCAGCACAGATGCCCTACACTAGCCAGTCATTTGGATACCTCACTCAATTCAGGTGAATAAATTCCAAGAAACTCTTGAAGTTGCTGAGTTAAAATGGCAGGATCATGGTCCTTAATCAAAACAGAAGTGTTTTCCTTATGATGTGTAAAGCATGACATGAACATTAGAGGGTTGCTTACATTACTAGTGAAGAAAAACATCAAATCAGATTCAGGACAGGCTCTTGAAACACTTACAAGAATGTGCAAAGTGAATGGCTGGAAACAAAAGATGGGTACCCTCCAGAGAAATAACATTCCTGATCTGAAGCTGTAGAGATATCTACCAAGAAGAAAACTGAGATAGCCTATGTGTGTGCTAGAACAAACAATAAACACTCACTTCTAGCCATCTGAATTAACATCAGACAACAGTAAGACAAATTTTTTTAAACTGTTTTTTAGATTAACCATCCAAAATGGTTTTACTGGAACTAAACAGAGGTAGGAGGAAGACCTGCTGGTACTGAAGCATTTGCAGAAGCACTCATCTATAGTTATGGCACCACAATCTTTCACTGATGGAAGGGAAGAAATATAAGCCAATCCAATGGCAATTGTAAATAGCCAGATCAGTGCAGATCATGATGGCCACTTTCAGAAGGTATTTCTGGAGCTTTGTTCTCCACCCTTATCCAGGTTCAAGGTTTGAAATATGTCAACATTACAGGAGTTAAGGATGTTCGTCTCAACAACATAGGTAACTTGATTGCTATTTGTCATAGAGATTTTTTAACTCTCACAGATGGCATATAATAGAAAATTAATCTTTTGCAGCACTCCTGGAAAGGCTGGAAATACTGATACAGAACACTGACAAGGCAGAGCAGCAGATACACATGACATCTAGAAGACACAGAAGATAACGTTTGCAGATAGAAATTAACACAATCAAAATATCTCACAGCCCAGATGCACCTCAACACTTCAGAATTTTAAACAGACTGAAATGTCACTAGGTATGGCTGTGTCCAAGCAACAACTATTATGAAAGGCAGAGTACACCTCGGCAGAAACAGTGATAGTACGCTATTTTCCAGACAACAGTGAAAAAACATTAATACATTTTGAGTTACCCTCAATGAGAACATACAGGTGAAACTATCAGTTGAATATGGAATTGATCAATTTAAGTGCCTGCTGAATTATTTAAGACAAACTAGCCTTCATCAGGCCTCACTCTAATCTTCAATTTACTCTAGCGAAATCTTTTCCTTTGGAACGAACTCATTAAAAACACATCCATCAATGAACAAGCTGTGAAGCCACATGAGGATTGCTTGCCAAATTCTATTTGAGTTAGCTGTCAGAGAATTTCACAAGGTCTGAGCATTAATTATTTCTGAAACAATATTTTGTAATTCCCTCAATTTTATTTTTGAGTGATACAACTAAATATAAGTGATCAAGGAAAAATCTGTTTCCTTTTTTTTTTACTATCAGACAATATGGTAACATCTTTCTAAATGTCTCAGGTATTAAGAAAAAAAATATAGCAGGAGCTATCACATGTGGCTCGAGACAGTATTCTCATATGTCAGAATGCTAGTACACTTGCCTGCACCTGAGGTCAAATGTCTAGTAATAGCATCCTGTCAGGCAGTAGAAACTTTTTACATCAGAAGTGCTTATAAAAAACATCAAAACTGTAATTTCTTAAATGGAATTGCATATATGGATTTCAAACAATATAATAAATTTAATATGGTCCAGGACCATTTTACACCACAAAGAATTACAGGCACTGACAGGGGTACATCAAATCATAGAACGGAATTCTATGAAAATTCAGAACATTCAAGTTCTGAACAGCTGAAAGATGCTTGTACACAACTTCCTTATGAATAACATATTGACCAGTGGTATGGTAATATTTCAATGAAAATCCATTAAATGGATTACTGCACTCAATAAATCAATAAATTGATCAATAAATCTAACTAGCACTTACTATATCAACTTCACTGAAAACAAGTGAGGTTAGCATTACTAAATGAACTACTCCTTAAACATTTCTTTGATATGATGACAGACACTATACCAAAAACTGGGAAAAAATATTCTCTAAAACAATACTTTTTTCTTAGTAGGAAAGAACTACCCACAAAACAAATCAACATTACTAGAAGTCCTAAAGTAACATAATATTTATACTGTCCATTGAAGAAAGCACCAGGTAAAAAATGTAAAAACCACCAAAACACAACCTTCTGTCAACAGTCACCAAGGTAAACATCTAGATGAAACTCCATTCATCTCCAGTGGGTTTCACATTGCAAGTATGCTGTCACAGGACTACTCATTTCTAAACACAGAGATAATCTTCATCTTTAACAAGTTTTATAGAAGATTCAGCATGGTGCTAGTAATGACAAGGTTGTGGGTTAGATCCCTCTATGGGCTAAGAGTTCCCTTAAGAGTTGGACTCTGTGATCCTGTGGGTCCCTTCCAGCTGAGAATATTCTGTGATTCTGAGGTAATCGATGAAACCTCCAAGAAAATAATATGATGGTTAAGGAAGTTTTAAAAATCTTTTAGAGAATTTTATTGCAGTAAGTAAAACCAAGTACAAAACAAGAACTACGGTAAAACAAAATGCAATTGAGTATATTTTTTTTGCCAAGCACAAGCATACTTCATCAAGAATTTGAGGAAGAAAATACAACATTCAATACAATATCAAGTTAAAAATAGTAAGCTAAGTTTTTAATAAGATGAACAGAATTAATGTAATTTTCATAGAATAGTTAATGAATCTGTGCAAGCCCCTCTCTGCCCCCTTCCCTCCCTTCCCCCAAAAAAACCCACAACCCTAAAACAAAAAACAAACTCCACAGTAATAGGTGATAATATCTGTGCTCTGAGACATCAGCCTGGAATAAGTGAAAGAAAGAACCTAGAGGAAAATAAAGTAGTTTATCTAAAGAAAACCCAAAGTCTGGAAGAGAAGATAAGAGCAATAAAGGATTTATTTTATACTTACTGCTGAATGAACAGAAAATATAAAAATGATAAATAACTTTAAAAAAGAGAAGGCAGAAACCACAAAAGCAACTCATAGAGTCAATACAAGGAAAACAAATCCTCAGAACCATAAGATAAAAACCTAAACAAAACCCCAAAACCACAAGCCACACTCATGAAGGGAACCTGAACTGTTTAGTGTCATGCCCTGAATGTCTTTAAGCCAACAACAAAAGTTAATTAACTTTGCTTGAAACATACAGTACTGTAACAGTCACAGCAAGCCAATATTTCACTTAGTATCTTGCTTTTTCTTTCAGAGTATCAAACCTTGACTTTCAATTCAAAGCCTGAAAGATCATGGGTTTCCATGCTAAAAAAAAATTTATCACAGAAGTAGTAATTAGCCATCTATTCACTATTTAGGTTCTTCCTTAGTAGTCAAATAGTTCAATTGTTCCTTTAATCACGACTTCAGAGCAAATTAACATGGAATCTCCTAATTCTCTGAAAAAACATAACTATAAAACACTACTCATCTAAAAGACTTTAAGTCTTGTATTTCGTATTTAAGTTTGATTCTCCTCATTTAAAACAGACAGCAAAAAATGAGACATAAATCAACATTTTAAAGGAAAAATAAGCAAAACCAACAAACCCAGCAATAATGTGAAGATTCACATTAGCAGCAACAGTGGCTTCTAAAGAAATGAGTAGAATTTCTCAGCCTGCTCCCTGGCCAACAATAAAAGAAAAGATACAAGAGAGCCAGATGGAGCTTGAAGAACTTTGATGAAAAGCAAATGGATAGGATCCCATATTCAAAGAGTAAAAAAACTGACTTATTCAAATTTTCCCCCTTGGACAGAAATGAAAAATGTTTCATGTAACAACCATTGTAGCTTGTTCTCTGAAGTCTGCTCTACTACATGCATAGAAGGTGTGGAAGGAGAGAAACTGTGTTTAACAATGGGGTTTGGTCTTGTTTGTGGATTTAGTTTTTCAGTGTTTTGCATGGAAAACCAGAAGTATGGACTTGCATTTTCCAGTGGGAAACTAGTTGTTCCTTCAGAAAAGAAGCTCCACAGATTTTTGAGATATAAGAATTCTTATTATTTTGTCCATTTATTTTATTTTTCTGAGTTATCACCTTGCCTCAACTTTTTAAGACAAATTTGTCAGAAAAGTTGGGCCACACAACAAAATTCTACCTACATTGTTACTGGTCTAGCTCTTCTCATCAACTGACAGTTCCACCCAACTGAGTATTATTCCCTCATGGGAAATTTCTTCAGATAAGCTAATCTTAGCAATAACCACCTTAGGTTGAATCTCCAGGAACAGACAAGAAAAATCAAAGAATTGTATAGATATAAGCACCAGGAAACTATATAGCATAACTCTGAGTTTGTCTGGATGAAGTAATTACCAGTTATGAATTATGAGCTATATAGAAATTATGTGCAAACTGTATTTCCACAAAAAGCATCAACTGCCAGCACTGACTTTTTTTCACTTCCAGTCTTCCTTTGTGAATTCAACCTGGAAGATATTACAAACATATATTCCCAGTGGGAAGGGAAAAAGTGGTTATGTATACTCTTGACAGAACATGGTATAAAACACAGGAGGCAGGAGGCAGAATGGGTTAACATAATCACTATGACATTATTTTCTTGTCATTTACAGAATGAGAATAGAAAGAAAAATACTAGTGTCGAAAACTTCAGTGAAAAAGTTAATATTTATTAATGCAAACAAATGTAAGGCCAAACTATTTTAGCTATGGAAATTAAAACATAGCTCTGTATCTCCCAGTGAAACTTTGCCACAGAAAATATCAAAGTTTTTATGGTTTTGGTTTGGTTTCTTTTGCAAATGTTAATTACTTTTTTAAACAAAGAGAATCCAAAATCATTCCAGCAGCAATATTTCAATAATCAGGCCTTCCACATCCATGGGCATGTCCAATAAAAGTCCAATTGAAAGGCAGCACTTGTACTCTTCTCCCAGCCTGGAACCCCTTCACTTTTAGGAGGAAGCAACTGTCAGTTATTTCTATAATATTATATTAAAACTGTATTTCAAGAAACGACCAAAACAAAAGGTGAGAATAAAACAGAACTCACCACAACTCCAAACTGCTCTGGCTCAGACAAATTGTTATACTCATTCTTGAACTTGGACAATGCATTCAATTGTTCTTGTTCAGGGAGGTGTTTTATTAAATTCTATAAAGAAAAATAAAATGGTCTTAAAAATCTCAGATTCTATGTTGCTTCTATTATTGTAAACAAATGGGTTTACATATGCAACATTACCATACACTCCAAAGACAACACTCTTCCCTGAAGACAGCAGAATGTACATAGCAACACACACAGTAACTGAGAGTGTTAAAGACAAGTGATACAATACTGTCAGCACCTGACATTGATTCCACAGGCACTTCTTGTAGTCTTTTTTTAAAATTTTTTTTAAAGAAAATATGCTTGATAGGCACTATGCAAACAGAACACTTTGAAGCAAACAGAACAAGAATTTCAAGTGTAACGTAACCATCCAAAGGATGGCAAGAATTACTAATGCTTGAAAAGTATTTTGAAAAAGAGTAATTTATTTTCTAGCATTTCAAAACAAAAGTTTAAACCCATTACACTTAACTTACTTACTTACACTACCACTCAGCCTGAAAACTTGCTAGAAATAGTAAATCAGAGGTGAGATTCAGCTTCAGCTGAATTCAGAAGTCCATACAGGGCAGTTGGACACATATTTTTCTGATTTTTTAGCAGAACAGCAGTCATATGTATCCTTACCGCTACTACATTTGGAAAATATTTTTGTAAAAAAGACTACATTTATTAATTATGGATGAAGATGTCCAGCACTAAATCAGTAACACTAAGCAGAAATGAAAGGGTACAAAGTGTAAAAAGATACATTTTAAATTAGAAATTCATAACACAGTTATTTATTTTTTGATATCCAACATTCACATAAACAGCTCTAAATATAATACAATTCCTTAATCTTTAGTGAAATTAAAATGTTATTGTTTGATGCGGAAATAGTTTTTCTATGTTGAAAAACTGCCCACAAATTTCAAGAAACAAAAACAGCCAAGTGTTGGATGAATATTTTCAACAGCAAGCATCAGAGAATTTTAAAAAAGCAACCAAAACTGAAGGAGCAGATGATAGCAAAGCAGCTTTTATGGTGTTCAGATAAAGCTTTAGGACAGCTACAGATGAAACACATTTTGAATATCTAACAGAGAATAAGCAGGAGAAAGAATTTTGACTAAGTCACAGGAAACATTTCAGTAATTAGTCATTGAGTTTTCGGATTACAACACAACTTTAGGAGTTTTTATATTTTTCAGCACTACTTTAAATTTCTAACTGAAGCAGGGTAGGGGGAGGGGGATGGAGACAGATGGAGAGAAAATACATTTAATTCTTAAGCATAACAAGAGTTGAATTAAGGACAAATTTCCAACTTCAAAAACAGTGATATTAGGACATACTGAACAACACTTACAGCTGAACAAGAAAACCTGCTGAAAGCAATAAATTCCTAGAAAGAAGTACCATACTGTCTAAGGTAACTTATATGAATGAAGAAAAATAGCCATATGGTTGCAAACCTGTGTATGCTTTCTCTCTTCTCAGAATGATGAAATACACAGAACACATTTTCATAGCATGGCCATAATGCATACTTGAAAAGGATTTTGAAGGTAAAAATAGAGACATACAGCTGGATACTTAAATTTATTTAGTAACCTAAGCATATATGAAGGTGGATACCAATTTTTTGAAGACACGAGGCACATTGTTCTACCACTTTCAAAGAAAGATGAGTGTCTTAAGTCCTTTTCCAAGTTTCAACTCAGATAGTCCCTTTTTCAGAGTTATTATAGGGCTGTTTTACCCAGAAACAAGCAACTTGGATGAAACCATTTGATAAATATTATTACATCCAAACTTGCAAACTAAATTTGAAGCCTAAGTTCTACCGACTTTTCCACCTGATTTAGGTCTTCAAGTGATTAATCACTTGGCAAAAAATGCTGTCTATATTACTGAGTGATTTATACATCTGTGTTCGTACAGGATATTGTGGGCATGATGATTTGTATTCCATTCCACTGACCTTTACATAATCACAGCAGCTGCTAATATTACTGTACGCTTGTAGGATGTATTTTCTCACTTTTGGCTCTTCAACTTCTCTTACCCTTTTCTTAAACAAAATTGTTCACTCCCCTCCAAAAACAAAAGGGCTCAACCACTGTCAAAACCACTTTGGACTCAATTTTGATGCCAGCTACATAAAGAGGTTACTGGATACACTGACTTTCAACATACTTTACTGTTAATACCAATTAATAGAGCCAAAAGATCATCTGCATAGTGTCAAAAAGTTATCTCCTATTATATTGTCACTGCATAGCTCCAGTGGGGCTAGGGTGTGTTAGATGTTTTAAATATGTAGAAAATTAGACATTCTTTATCCCAAGGCATATACAATTATAATGAAAACAATAGTCCACAGAAGAAATTAAAAGCAATGATAGAAAAGAAAAAGAAAATCCATGAAAATAAATTTTCTCAGCTTACTGCAACTTCACATAAAAGTTAATTAACTACCATTAATTAACTACCCATTAATGGTTTGATGATTTTTTCCCCGAAGCCTAAATGTAAAAATAAGTTTTGCCTTCTTTAAACAGTATACACAGAAATTATCAAAATGACAGTTTTTCATAACCTTGATATACATTATTTATTTATACAGGTTGTTTCCTATTATTGTTGAGGACCTAATTTTTCTAACAAGCTAAATTTTAACCATTGAAAAACAGTGCTAAGATCAAATAGCATGAGAGAGTCTCAGAGCAAGCATGGACTATCTGAGACAGAGTTCAAGCTGAACATAAAAGAAGAGCATATTCCATCTCTCAGTTTTCCATGCTACCGTAGAGAATTTCTACTATTATACCAAATATAATAAAATAAAGGTACACATCACGCTGCTCTTGAGCATGAAGAAAACCTTGAAAAAGTGATCTAAGAGCAAACTAGACTAAAAAAAAACAATTTAGAAGTGTAAACTATGTTCATCCTAATAACCTTAAAGCAATAGTTTCAGTGCCAATATTAACTGCATCATTGAACAAAAGAATGAGACTCATATAATGACTACATATACTGTCACTGGAGGTGATGGTTCATGCTCGCCCCTTCAAATATTTAAGAGAAACATCTCATTCTTCATAGAAGAAGGGAAAGTGAAGTCCAAATAGCTGAAGAGAGATTAAATATCTTTGAAATCCAAGTGACAAGAAGAGAGGGCAAAACCACATGCAGGAAGAAAAAGGCCATGCTGAGCATTGCACAGCCTCCGCAGTAGGATGTTATTTTGACATTCCGATATGGTGGAAATTTATTTTGCAGGAAAACCATACAAATACAGATTTTACTTGTTTTAACCTCTGAATACGAATTGCTATGTGTTGCAGTACAAGCCACATCTGAATTTCAGTAAGCCTTAATGTAGACCTAATTTTATGACCCTAACACCTGTATGTAACTAATCAACATTCCTATAAAAAGAGTATGTTTCTAAAAAACCAATCTACCTTCAACTTTCTTTCATGTTTCAATACAGACTGGTACCCATGTCTGTAACACACTTCAAAGTATGCGGAAGAGATTAGCTATCTAAAACCTCCACCACATTACTAGCAAATAGATAGTAATTATCAATTATTGATATATTATGTTTTGACATTATGAGCCACAATAGCAATAAATTGAAGTTCATCACAGCATGTCAGAGTCCTGTCCAAAAGACAGATAATTTTTCTAAAGACAGATCTTTTCAAATTTACTGATGCCCATCAAGATGACTCAGGGATATGGCACATGACAGGCAAGGATAGACTGAGAGAAGTCAGTTTGTTGAACTCCAGGAAAGCAAGCCTCATGGGCACTTAAATGTGTGTAGATACTCAAGTAGAGGGCACAAAGAAGGTGCAGTTAAGTTCCTCTTGGAGTTATGCAATAGAAGACCAAAGTGACAAGTTATAACAATAAAAATTCCAGTTAGAGAAACAAAGAAACATTTTCCACCACAAGTGTTCAGTAGTGGAAAAGGTGTCCAGAAAGCCTATGGGGTCTCCAGCCCTGGAGATACTAAAAATTTGATGGAAAAGGCCCTGATCAAACTGCTCTAGTTGACCTGGCTTTGAGCAGAGCCTTGGCTCAAATGACTTCAAGACACCCTTTCCAAATTATTTTTCCCATGGTTCTAAAATGATTCATTTGTATTTATTTCATTAAATCTTCAGCTTTTCAACCCTAAAATATCATTGCAACTTCCATTTTATTTTGGCTCCACATAGAGTCATACTGGCTTTTTGTTTTAAAAAAACAATATTGAAAGGGAAGACACTACCTAAATGAACTCTGTGGAAGAGAAATGGTGAATGCTGTAAATGCCCTAGGCCAAGATATTGGATTGTTACAGCTCTAACAAACAAAAGAACACCCAATCCAAACAAACAAAACAAAGATTTGTGCAGATAAGACAGAGGTAAAAACAAGGCAAAGAAAAAACTGGTAAGTAGGGAAGATACAAAACATCATATGTACCCAAGAAAATGTCTCCATTTAGGTGTGGACAATATGGAAAACTGAGAATATAAATTCAGCTGTGTCATAGTTTAATCCCATCCAGCAACTAAGCCCCAAGCAGCCACTCGCTCACTCTCCCCACAGTGGGATCAGGAAGAGATTGGAAGGGTAAAAGCCAGAAAACTCACGGGATGAGATAAAACCACACACACAAGCAAAGCAAAGCAAGGAATTCATTCACTGGTTCCCATGGGCAGGGAGGTATTTTCTGCCATCTTCAGGAGAGCAGGGCCCCATCATATGTAATGGTAACTTGAAAAGATAAACACCACTGCTCCATTCCCCTTCCTTCTTCTTCCCCCCAGTTTATATACTTAGCATGATGCCATATGGTCTGAAATGTCCCTTTGGCCAGTTTGGGTCACCTGTCCTGGCTGTGTTCCCTCCCAACCTCCCAGGCACCCCTTGCCCCCTCGTCAAGGGGGCAATATAAACAGCAGAAAAGGCCTTGACTCTGTGTGAGCCCAGATCAGTAATAACAAAAACATCTCTGTGTTATCAACCCTGTGTTCAGCACAGATCCAAAACACAGCCCCATACCAATCACTGTGAAAAAAGTTAACTCAATCCCAGCCAAAACCAACACAAGCTGCTTTTGTAAAAATATTAGCATTACAAATTTAGAAAAAAAAAATCTACAGTTCACAGGAAAAGAAGATTCTTGCAGTGATTCATTACCCAAAAGTTTACATTAAGAGGTTTTTTTTTAGCTATGTGTTTCTATTTACTGAGAAGCTTCTCTTGAAATACTGGGATTTTAACTGTCATTTTTGTTACCTGAATCATGGACTCTGAGAGCTGTGTTTCATCTACTTCCAATATCATCATTTTGATCTCTTCATAAGGCACTCGGAAAGATCCAAGGAAAATTGCTAAAACAAAGATTCCACAAATAATGAAGAAAGCAAGACAACAACAATCTTGCTGCTACTTAAGAAACAGCAGCGAAACAGGTCATAAAATCTCCAGAATAACAAACACTGTGTCAAGTAATATAGGTAAGAGATAACAATTTTTAATTACTGTTCTCTTTCAATTCCAGCCTTCTCCATATCCATTTGCTATGTACAACATCCAGCATCACAGAAGACCTCCATAAGTGGTCAAAGTCTACCCTGCAGAAGAATCACTGCTACTACAGTATTTTGTGCTAAGGTGACAATTACAATTTTTTTCAACAGTCTTGTCAGATCTTTCTCTTGAAGAAGCACCATGACAAACCAAAACCATAGAACCAGAAAACAAAATGCTCTTATAAGCACTCTTTATTTATTCACCATAATCCAATTATTTCTCATTTAATCTCTGATGGCATTTAGGAATCTATTCTTCCTAGCACTCCTCTGCATCAAAACTTTATTTTCTTTGTTTGCATATTATTCTGTAATACTGAGCATCACCTACTTTCTAGAAGTTCACGAGATGGCCAGACATCCTGCAGACATTACAATCTTTTGACAGGGGGTGGGGAAATGCAGGGGACGGGGGGCAGCCCATATTCTTTGATAAATATATTGAAAATACAAATACATTAGATACATAGCTGTATGCTCGCACTTCAATACATACAGCCTTGAACAGGAACAATCTTTAACTGCTTTTGGGGTCTTTTTAAGTGCTGTATCAACTCACATGCTTGGGCTTAAAAACGACATGCACATATTTAAACACATTTTAAACAAGAAGTGGTTTCCAGGCAATCAGACAATAGAGAAAGACATTTTTATGGAACGTTTATACACTACTTAGTGGAAAAAAAAATCCAACAGAATCTACTTACACAGATTCTGTGCAATCTTAGGATCCAAAACTTTTAATTCTTTGATTCGTTTCTTAATGGATTTCTTTTCTTCAAAATCCTCCTCCTCTCTTTTTACTGCCAAAGTAAACACAAATACAATCATGGTTAATTCGTAATATTTAGAGGAAACATTCATGAATTCAGAAAGCATATTTGCTATCAAGCATAGTCAATTGACAGAGAAAAGATGATAGAAAACACAGACAAAAAATAGAGAGGTTTTGCATGTATTGTTTGTATTCCAAAACTTTTGCTCTTCAGTCAAATTTGTCACCTTGTTAGCCTTCTAGATTTTTTTTTTAACATATAGGACCTGAATAAACATGCTAATGTTAATTGTACAAATTCAGTCATATTTAAAATATCATGCGACATGCTCCGGTTATCCTGGCCAGGCTAGGACTATAAACGGGATTTTAACAATAACAAATCTTAAAAAACATGGTAATACATCTAAACACTGAGACATTTATCTGTTTTTGTGGTTGCTTTTGTGTAACTATATGCACCAAAATTATCAAAGACCAATGGCTTATTAAAAAATTAACATTACCTTGGAATATACCTACATACAGCATAAAGAGATATATATAGAGAGATCTATTTTCCTTCCCCCCTCAAAAAGATGTATTTTTAAATATGTGATGTAATCACATTATTAGAAAATACCACAAAGAAAAAGTGATTTTATAAACATATATTAACATTGCTGGAGATTTTGGCTTATTCTTTCTTTTCAGAAAATAATTCATACAAATAGGATCTCCTGAATACATCATGTAAGCTGAATTTATTTCTCATTATTCACACACTGTCATAAGAATTTCACTTAAAATAACAACATAGGCTTGATAAAGTATTAGTAGGAATTATTATGCAAACAAACTAAGAAGCGAAAACCACACAAATCTTTCCTTAAATACAATCTGGTTGTACTCTTTTTTTAACTTTTCCTTCTCACTCCCCCCAGCACAAATCTTCACTGTCAAATGTTATTTACCAAATGTATTGCTACTGTTTATCTAATTCTGTATACTATTTCACAAATGAAATTAGTTTCCAAACTTTTACAGTATGATTTTTCCAAATTAAGTTATACATGCTTCAAATATTTGAGAGTAGAAAATATGCTACAGTAATATAATGTGCTACTGACTTCTGAAGGAGATAGATATAGATGAGAAGTCCTGTCAAGGAGACATAGGATTAAAATTTCTAGCTCAGTGATGATCCTTGACAAAACTAGACATAAGTATGAATTATCAAGAGGATTTCCCTAAGCTGAAATTAATTCCAAAAATGTTAAGAGAGATATTTAAGAGCTACATCATTCTTAAAATATGCTTTTCTAAGCACAATGAATTTTGCCAAGACTTGGGACACAGACTAAATGACCTCCTGAGGTCTCTGAGCTTTGTTATCTACGATACAACCAAAGAGATAAGGACTTCAAGACCTCACACAGGGATTGAAGGAACCAGCTTCAAGTCCCTTCCAAGTAGGTGAAGACACAAATTTGAATCATCTCCTAAATCACTTTTGATACTTTACATCTGCTAGGCAGCATGATTCTCCTGAGGACATGCCATAGTGCAGGAAGAAAGACTGATATCCAGGGTCCTGGAAAATGGGTTACAAAGCCACAGTCCTCCTCTTTTGTCTGTTCCCACTCTACCCACAAAACTGCTTGGCCTTGAATTTCTTTTAGCACAGATTTAACAGAATGGTTAGCACTCTCCTGTACCAGGAAAAACTACACACCCTGCTTACTCCACATGTGACAACAAAAGTAGGTTTTCCCCACCAATGCAAGAACGCTATAGCCCAGGTTCCAAAGGAATAGAATGACATTAAAGCTACCGGATAAAAAGAAGGTTACCACCAAAGGTTCACTTTTTCTGATTATGCTTGAAGAAGAGCCCTTACTGAACCCAGAAGGGTATGTCAAGGGTCTACAGTTCCCAGAATCACATGACTGTTTTCTCCAGCAATTACACATTTTAACAGACGCCTCAAATTTCTTAACACTGAAAACCGACTCTTAAAAACATGACTTTTGAGTTGCCTCAAAGTCTTGTCAATGCTAGAATTGCAGATTCCACTAGAAGACCTGTAGATTCCTGTAGCAGAGGTTCCAAGCAATTTTAACCCCTTAATGAAAATACAGTAAAATGCTTTATGGCTATCTTGGAACTTTGCAAAAACTTTACAAGAAAAAAAAATACTTTCCTTTGTAGTCACAAAAAAAGAAGTTAAATTATCTAAACTTATTAATTTGCTTAATCTTGTCCTGACAGCCTCAAACTGGACACTAATAGGAACAGAAATAGAAAAAAAAAGTTTCCCTCTTCCAGCACAAGAAAGCAGAATGTATTCATTACAAGTCTTAGAGATAATACAGAGACACACAAACATGCAAAAAAAAATTAACAGTTAAACACGCACCACTTCATTCCCTACTTAAATCAAGAAACGATGCTGCAAATGAAGTGGCTAATAGCCTCAGGAATTTTCACCCAAGGGGGGTTATGCACAATTTTACATAGCACTACTTAAGGTGTTGTAACACTAAGGAAAAACATATAAACATAGGATGTGTCTACTCTAGGGAACTCATGCAGGAACTGTATGCAGAGTTCTACAATTATGCAGCACACTAAATTACTGCAAACTTACATGATACTTCTTCAGCAGAATTCAGGTCGCATCCTTATGTAGTTGGCAGCAATAAGAAGCAGAGGACACATGTTACTTTCCTTGCCGGTTTGAAATGTTGTGCTTCCCACTGAAAACTCTGATACCTCCTACTGCCTCTAGAAATTTTTACCTCCTTTGCTAATGTCCTGGTTTTGGCCAAGAACACCAATAATTTTTCACAGGAGCCATGAGGGGGCAAAGGCTGGAGCCGTGTGGGCATGGCCAAGATACTGTGCTATTCAACCCCATCTCACCTCCTGGCCAGGAAGGAGGGAAATGGGTCTCTGTCTTGCTTCCTGGAAAAGAGGGGGAAGGAGGGGCATTCCTTTTCCAGGGAACCAAGCAACAAACGGAATGGTGGGGCAACACTGGTCCTGACCAGATGGTCTGTCTGCCATGTTTTTCATTGCCCTGGGCTTGGGGGAAAAACATGGGGGCAGATGGTCTGTCCACCATTTTGTTCACTGTCCCAGTCAGTGAGCAATTTTTACCTGCAAATCACTCTTTTTGTAAAGTTTTGTTATTAGTATTGTTGCTGCTACTGTTCTTATCTCTACTCTCATGCTACCGCTGTTTCCATCAAATTGCTTTTATCTCAACCCATGACCTCTGCATTTTTTATCTCCCATTGAAGGTGGCAGGGGGGCACTAACAAACGGAGTGCCGCTCCTCAACCATGAGAAGTGGCAAAAAAAAAAAAGCCCCCAAAATCCCCAAGAAACATAACTATTCTCTACTTCCATCAAGAAAAAAAGGAAAAAGTCCCACAGCAGAAGGGAATGAATAGAAATATCTGAACAGGTGAAGTAAGTATCTAGACTAAAAGGAAATCAAAGAAAATAAGCATTTAAATTTTCATTTGTGGAGCGCACTGGAATAGAGGGGAAAGTATACAGAAGAAAGAAAATAGGAACATCTGCTTACAGTGGAAAAAAAGAAAGCAGCCTAGTGGGAGCGGACAGCTGCTGCAGAAAGGAGGAGACTATTGAACGAAAGAGATGTGAGACGTTACCATTCTAGTGAGAGAAGAATCAAACCAGGGGATCACAAAATACACTGACAGTTCTCATGGCTCCAGACGTTTGATCTTACTAAACCATTAACTTTTCCAAAATTACACTTTTTTTAGCTATTATTCAATAGAAAACCACACACCCTTTAAAGTTCTGTCTGTACGCTAAATCTGTCCGACTGTGGGACATATAAATGGCCCTGGCATCCGAGCTGGACAATATTTTGTCAGTAGTACCTCATCTGATGCTCCTGCTCTGCCCTCTCAGGCTGAGAAACAAAGTGCTAGGGCACTTTGAAACACACAGAATGCACCTCCCACCCTTAGCAGTTCCTCTTCACACCCCACATCCTTATTAACAGGACTCTAAAATTAACAGATGTGGTTGCCAACATACACACACACAAATACCTCAAAGGAGTTTTAGATACTGGACAGATTGCTTTTACTGTCTCCTTCAAATTCCTATCATCATATACACATTCAAATGTAGCCAACTACCTCCATCTGTGGCAATGACCTGACTGAAATTAGGGTCTTGAAAAGAGTGGTGACAGGACTGTTTTACAGTATTACAGTTGGAAGCCTACAGAACAGCAGTTCGTAAAATTGTGGACCGGATCCTATGGAGCTACTCTGTAGAACTCTGAAACAATTACATTCTTCATAGGTGCCACTGAAATAATCTACATTCGTGAATTGCAATATACATTTCTATTTCTGCCACAGGTCTTGATATAATCTGCTACCCACAATCTTTATAAGAAAAATCATGTCTGTGCATCTGTATGGTAAAGAAAAAAAATCTTCTAAAATACATCATCCTAGTGAAAAAAACCAAGACAAAATACCCCTGAAATACAAGCTTCAAAAGGAATATATCTGAACATTTCGATCTGAACATTTATTTTAAAAAGTCTGAATTCCTATTGCAGGTGAAACTTGAAAACTACATTACACAGAACACTCACTGGAGTTATTTCATCACTAAGTGGAGTTACTTTGTCACTAAGTAACAGAGCATACAGAAGATTACACATGACCTTACACTTTTCCTAGCCTCTTAGCTAAGACAACACTCATCTTGCATTCTTTCTTCACTGAAAAATGAAAGAACAAGACTGTGGTCATGGACTCAAAGGATGTGCCCATAGCGAGTGTCATTATGAAAGTAGAGGCCTACATCATCTGTATAGAACTCTACTGCTTAAAAGTAAATGATATCTTGTGTCCCATACAGCAGGGTATTCAACTGAAAAACCTGCAGTCTTTATGTTCTAGAAGTTCTCTGGAATCAAAGGAACAGATTTTTAATGGAAAATTAGGTTGTAGCTAAATAACAAATGCTGCAGAACTTCTTAGTTATTCAAAGCTAAAATGTGGAGTACCTTGCTATCAACCACTTTTGAGGTTGGAAGTGACTTCTGGAGGTCATTTGGTCCAATCCCCTTACTCACACAGGGCTATCTACAGCCAGGTGCCCAGTACTGTACTCAGGCGGCTTTTGAATATCCCCAGGGACGGAGGGAGAGTCCAAAACCTCCATGGGCACTCTCTGCCAGTGCTCAGTTTCCCTCACAATAATAAAAAAGTGGCTTGTGACGTTCAGGAGGAATCACCTGTGTTTCAGTTTGTGCCCACTTCCTCTTGTCCTGTCACTGGGCACTACAGAAAAGTGTCTGGCTCCATCCTCCTTGCACTTTCCCTTCAGGTATTTATGTAAACTGGCAAGACCCTCCTGAGCCTCCCCTACTCCATGTTAAACATTCACCGCTCTCTCAGCCTTTCCACACAGGAGGGAGGCTTCAGTCCTTTCACCATCTTCACGACCCTTTGTTGGACTTATCGAAGTACATCCATCTCTCTTTTACTGGGGAGCCTCGAGCTGGACACAGGATTCTGGGTGTGCCTTCACCAGTGTTGAAATCAAAGGCTGGACAAGGAATATGTGTCTTTTGACGGACAGGACAGAAACTTTTGAAGACTTAGATTGTTTTAACAGCTTCATGACTACCATGCCATAGTATGACATGCAACAAAAAAAAGCAAACCTTTAGTCTCAAAAAAAAAAAAAAAGAAAGAAAAAGGCTACCTGCAAGCCTATTACCAAGACCATGACACTACACAGGTGCCACCAGCTCCACTTGAACATTTCATATTGATTTGCCCACCAGCACAGTTATTTGTGACAATCTGCTTTAAAATACGAAAGAAATTGTGAACTACATCTAAGTCATTTGTCATTTTACAATATCATTGAAAATACCTTTCTTTTTTTTTTTTTTTTTTTTTAATAAAAGCAAGGATAAAGTGAGGTTACCAGGCATAGCCAGCAGCAGTAGGAAGAATGCCTGAACCCTGAAAGACCAGGAAGCTTCCTACCATCAAGATTGAGCTGTTTGGGCCTTACAAAGCTGATCCAGCACTTAACAAATGCATGAATTCACAAAAGCTGAATAACAGAACTGAGTACACTTGTACCTGAACTGAGCATAGCTGATTCAAGAAACACAACATCACTGATTGTAAATTGGAATGGCAGCTGTTCATCTCCACTATTTGGTGTCCATTAGTTGCCTTTGAGATGTTGTCAAATTCCAGAGCAAAATCTTTTCATTTAATAATCCTAGACGGATTGTTCTTCCACACGTTTGTGTAATTGCTTTTTAAACCTAATAAATTTTATACATTAAGTCCTTCAGCACGGAGTTCCAATTCTTAATTATGCATTGTACAAAGAAAGACTTTATTTTTATAATCTTGATAAGTTTTGCTGTACCACTACTATACTTTTTATTAGTACGAGGAAAGGAAACCACACAAAGTAGGCAGGATACGGGCACAGCTTGAACTTTCACAGTGATACATTTATTTATTATTTTGTTTTCTTTTCCTAACAGTTCCCAAAAACTTATTTTGCCAATATATCAGTAATTTATTTAATTGTTAACTAATTCTGCCATTTATCAATGATTATCTATAATATGTCCACCAATGGTATCAAGTACAGCAATTGTAGATATTCAAGCCCTTTAAAAACACTCATCACATTTGTCACCTTGCTTCATTTCCTCTGATGCTGGCATAAGTTCAAGTAATAGTTTACACAGCACAGTTCATAGCTCAGCTGTTTCATCCTTCAGTTCCCTTAGAAGTCCAGGGTGAATACCAGCTGTTCTTAGCAATCTGTTACTGTCCACATTATTGACCTATTCTAAAGCTTCCTCTACTGACCATGGAAGTTGTGTTTCTTGCTCCATTGTGGTGTCCCCCCAAAGTCCAGTTTGGAGGTAAGTTCATTATTTGTCAAACAGAAATAACTCAGAGCTTCAGCATTTGGAAGCAGGACAAAAGGGGTGTTACTCTTTTTTTCTTTGGAAGGCAGATACGAAGCAGTAAATCATACTTTTGCATAGCGCTTTTCTTACGTCTTTATCCATGCTCAAAATTCAACAGTATGAAAATTTTAATACTTTAGCTCTAAATCAGCAAAGCAGTTAAAATCAGAAACCTACTGAAGTCCGCAGAATTAAAATACAAGCATATACTCTTAAGTGAAACCTGCATGAAAAAGAGTCACTCAAAGACATGGCTTTTGCTGCTATAGATTTTATGTAGCACCTGTTAAATATGTTTAATATGCTGCAGTCTCTGTATTTCCTTAACTATGCTCTGGGTTTTTTTCAGGTGAGTCTACTAGTTAAACTTTTTTTAATCTTTTAATGAAGAATTCATTAATTTGTTTGATATCAAAACTCTTTACTAAATAGCTTCTAGAAGCTGGACATGGCTTGTTTCTGGACCAAAGTCCAATGTACAAGCTAATTTTAGTTCTTCTTACTGTGCAATTTTTGAAAATGTTGGTATTTATTATTTATGTACAAGAATAAGTAGAAGTATCTTTTTCCTTTTTATACCTTAATCCACTATACTGTCAAAATTGTTTCAATACAATCTTAACTTTCAATTTAATACAGATGTTTCCAGCCCTTGAGTTTCAAAGACTAGAAGTCTTTGAACATATAGTAATTCAAGTTTTTTCACCTTTGGAGAAGGACTTGGGGGTGCTGGTAGATAAATGACTGGACATGACCTGGCAATGTACACTTGTGGCCCAGAAATCCATCCACATCCTGGGCTGCAGCAAAAGCAGTGTGGCCAGCAGATCAAAGGAGGTGATTCTACCCCTCTACTCTGCTCTGGTGAAACCCCATCTGGAGTGCTGCATCCAGCTCTGGGTTCCCCAGCACAGGAAAGACCTGAGCCTCTCAGACCAGATCCAGAGGAAGGCCACAAAAACAATAAGAGAGCTGGAGCACTTCTCCTATGAAGACAGGCTGAGAGCGCTGGGTGTGTTTATCTTCGAGAAGAGAAGCCTCTAGGGATACCTTCTTTCAGCTTCTGAATATTTAAAGGGGGCTTATAGAAATTAGAGTCTGTTGTGACAGGACAAGGGCTTTAGCCTGAAAAGGGTTGATTTAGACTAGATATACAGGTGACATTTTTTACAGTGAGGGTGAGGGAACACTGGAACAGGTTGCCCAGAGAGGTGGTGAATACCTCATCCCTGGAAACATTCAAAGTCAGGTCAGATGTGGCTCTGAGCAATTTGATGTCGCTGAAGATGTCCCTGCCCATTGCAGATGAGTTGGACTAGATGACCTTTAAAGTTCCCTTCCTGTTATACAATTCTAAAAGTCACAGTATGAAGACATAGCTGAGCACTTCTGCTAATAGGTGGGAGTCCATTCCTTCCCTTACACACTCTGCTTTTCTCTTGCTTGCATATTCCTAGAATTTATGAATAGGCCAGCATAATAATCAATGTACTTTAAAAACTTCAACTCACAAAAATGACCGAAAAATTAACAGGCGAAAAAAAAAGTTTGCTATCAAAGTAGCAAATTTAATCAGCTTGTGGAGTAATCAAATGAGCACCAAAGTGGGGCAGACCATGTAACAAGGAGCAGGGCAGAAGACATCAGTCAGGCCTCTTCCCTTCAGCGTCAATGTACTGACACACATTCTGTTGCTCAGCGAGCACCATCCTGTGATCCCAGCTGAGCAGAAGCTTGCAATGCATCTGAAAGAAGCCATTCACCATTTTCCTGACACTATTTTTATCTGTATAGTGAATTCCAGAAGCTAGTTTTCAGTTGTGCCACTTCCCTGCACAGCCATCTAAACACTATCAAACAGGACAGAGAATTGGACCCCCCCCATCTAGCAGCACCACATTAGCCTGCCACTGAAATATGGCACAGAACAAATTCATGAAATTTGCTATCATGTAAATTATAAACAAAAATTACACATTTTCAATTAATAATTTGTTTTTAAGGGATATTTCTCTCAGAATAGTACACTGTAACTGATAAGAGAGATATTTTTCATAGTTGATTTGATCTTTGTTATTGTAAGATTTAAAGTTAACAAGTATCATCTGAATGTTCATATAGGTTGATGCATTTCTGACAGAAAAATTTTTCTATCAAGATCTCATCTCCTTCCTTTAAACTACAGGGTGAATTGGACTTGTGTGAAATAGTGTTGCATAGTCTTACCAGCACCCAGCTCTCAAGATCAGTTTTACTAAACATCCTTACAGATGAACAATACCTCAATTCACAATAAAGACAATTTTTATTAGTTATTATGTAGAAGTAATTTCATTGCACTATACATTATTCATCTGTAAGTACTTTTGCCGAACAGTTTTATAAAGGGTACTCTTATGTATTCTGATGTTATTTTTAATTCTTTTATTAACCTCTGATATTAATTTAAAACAATCCAGCAGGGAAACACTGGATCAGGCTTTCAGCCTAATTCTTTGAGTGACTACACAAAAAAACCCCAAGACACGGAAGTAAAATAGATGGGGTAGTGCAAGGGCAGAAATGAATGATCTGACATAAGAGGGAGAAAAAACTTACTAAGCTACCACTGTCACCTCATAGCACTGTCAGTGCCTCGCAGACCACAAAGGCAGGGGCAGTACCAACCTGACAAAGGACTGATCATTAACTTGTGACAAGAAACAGCAGTACATGGGACTCCAAACTGAAAGGGCAAATGGATGAGAATAGCTAAACCTGGATTACTAGGGAGGAGCAGGTGTATCCTGACTGAAACTGAATGAGGAGCCACAGTCAGCAGTGGACTGCCAAGTTACAAAGGCAGCAGGAGACCAAGGGTATCAGAAATAATAAACAGCACTCCCACACCAACCCCTGAAGTACCTCAAAGCACCTGAAGCATGTCTGGAGATCAGGATGGGATACTTCTACCAGCCTAAGACATGAAATACTGGTATATAACCAGGCAGTGTGACTAGATCTCCAGGATGATAGCTTTAGATGAATGACAGCCTGAAAATAGCAGTGGCCTTGCAGGTCAAATGCTTGGGTTTGAACCTTCAGAGTGAGACTGCTTACCCCCTGTTAAAATCCCTCGGAGCTAGAATATCTGGAAGGCAAGCCAAAAAACAGACAAATTCCTGTGAATTTCCCATCCTGCAACCTGCAACCTGCAACCCACCCGCTTCCTCACACACCCCTGATAAACCCGCTGCTCATAAACATTTACCTTATGTGGTGTATGGGAGCAGGGGAGAGAAGATAAAGGAATGAAAATCTATTCCTTACTTGTAAGTTTTTTGCAACAATAATACCAACTACCGTGTCATCTAATAAATGTAAAATAGGAACTCATGGTCCTAAGCTCAGGTCACTCCAAAAACAAAGCACAGCATATACATTGTTCATATTTTTGTTAGGTCTACCTTCAAAATATTGAGGTCTTTTTCTCAAAGAGGCATTCACAAGGTAAGTGTGCCTGAATCTCTCTGAACTACTTGTCTGGAACCAATCTGCAGTTTAAATTTATTCATGACTAGTTTTTACTTATTTCTCTTGGTTGAAACAGTTCTTTTCCCTTTCTAACACTGTTCTTAAAGAATAAGGAAATACCTGAGCACTACAACATGATCTTTGGTTTTTTTTAATTAAATATTTCGAATCCATTTAATCTCTTCACCTGATGATACCAGCAGCTTCTACGCATCTGTGATTTAATCTGCCTTGAGTCTGGGACAGTAGAACTGAAAGTCGCATTACAGAGTGTGACTTGTAAACATATTAATGACAATGCTTCCCTACTGGAAACAATTCTGTGAAATCCAGGATTTGTTCTGCTCTTCTTCCCTTACCTTTATATACTTTTTTTGGTAAACAACCAATACATATATATATAAACACCCATATGTGCATAAACTGAAGTAAAAATCAGAGATTCTAGTGCTAACCCAAAGTTTGTGTTCACACTGTTAAATTTCAGACATGAGCACCTCCACGAAGCTCTGATTCCCTGAACACGAGGGAAGGCAAGTCTATGCTATGGTCTTACACAATATCAAATGCATCAGAATGGACTGGAGAAGTGTTAGCTTGTTTCAGACTAATTCTTTCTCAGAAGTTTAATTACCAGGTTTCTCTGCTTTTTTCTGATAAAGCTACACTTGCACTCACACTCTCCATTCCCAAACACCACCAGTACTCTGCCACCTTGTAAGCAGTCAGTCAGCTACTATAGCTCTCCATAACCCACTATTAGCAGATGAATGCCAGCAAGGTCCCGCAAAGCCAGTAACAAACTTTTTAGTGCCTGCTACCTATCTTCCTATCCTGCACTCTGTATTGGCCCCCCTGCAAACTTCACATACACACTGGGGCCTCAGCAGCATGCTGGTTACCAGTTAGGCAAATAAAGTAGCATTTAGCAATGTGAACAAGGGATTGAATATGTTGAAATTTCTTTGTTACGTGAGAAAAGTTCTGCCTAAATACAAACAAATGAAGTTACAGTTAAAGGGTTTGTATGAAGGAAGTCCTATGGGTTCTGATTTTGTAGATCCTACATGTAGTATAAGTATCCTGAGATTACTTGAAATGTACTTGCATAAAACAAGCTCTTTCAGAATTAATGGGACTTAAAAATAACATAAAATTTACCCATCATTCTTAAGAATTTGGCTTTATTCTCAAATTCATCTTTCTTCTACTCATCCAGCTTCTGTAACATCCTACCCTTCTTGAATTTGAAAATGCTTCCAAATCATGCCATCACAAAGTTCAGCCTTTTCTTAACATATGCAACAAATCATTGAGACTATTTAATAAATACTTATTCCCAAAACTGATCCTTCAGAAACTCTGCTAATAGCCTCATAGTCCAATGCACCCTTTTTCGATATCCCCCGCATCTTCTTAAAATTATCTGTTTTACAAGTCTGTAGCTAATCCCACTTTTCATTAATATTAGTACAATGGCAATTCTACTGAGGTCCAGAGGTTAAACTGATCATATTTATTTTGCTTAGAAAAACTGTCATCTTCTCAAAAGAACTAAAATTTTATCAACTGTCTAGCATAATTTACTTTTCGTATGCTGAATCTGACACACACTTCACTCTTCTTTTTTTTTAAATCTACCTCTGTGTCTTTGATTATAATTTTGTAGAAAAACTGTTCAGTGTTTCTGCATACCATTGATAATGGACTAATGAATTTATGAAACAAAGTCCTCTGTCATTTTTGAAATCAACTTGTAGAAACGGTCCTGTCTTCCCAGCAAAAATAAATATAAACCCCCTCAGTATTCCCTTGCTATAACCACTAAATGATGCATGATTCCTTTGCAATCACCGCTAAAAATCACATACACCGTTTCTAATAAAAACAATGAAATGGATTTACATAACTGAATAAAGAAAAAAAACATAATGGTCCACAGTATAAGTTAAATGCAAGGTCCTTATGTGCACAAGCACTTCAAGGATTACACTGAAACAACACTAATTTAGCCAACATTTTTTATAGCTAAAGCAAGAGCTGTCAATCAGCACATTTGTTTGCGTGGTCTCATTAGAGTACATTGACTCAATCTCAACAGTCATAGTGAAGAATGTTGAGAGCATAACTGAGCCTAACTGTATCTACTTAACAAGCATTCATGCACCCTCATTAATTTTTTTCATCTCACTTTCAAGCACGACATGGCTCATACCAGAACAATAACTTGCTGATAATTGTTTGAGACAACAACTGGACAGGAACAGTGCAGAGGTGAACTTTCCTATAGATTATAGTGTGCCTCAGTGAATTACAATTAGTTTTAAAAGTCATCTGTCCTGTCCAGCAGCTTTCAAGACATTTCATTAGGAACTAAAGACATCCTAGTGTATTTTACACTTTAATGACACAGTTGCCTTGTATTTTCTAAGATAGAAATTTCTCCAGAACACATGACAAATATCAAAATATGTGAGCTCACAGGTCAATAGTATTTATCAAATTGTCACATGATATAAACGGAATCTGAGCTAGTCATTCATTAATTTAAATGCTAATAAAATAACAAGAATAATTTATACAACTCCCAAATAACAAGTCACATTTACAAAACTCTGATGATACCTTAACTGTACTCCTCTGCAAGATCAGTGTTGTATTTAGGAATATAACAAAACAATTCAAATCAAGTACAAATAACTAAGGAAAACAACTGTATATAGAGTTGTGTAACTGTATTCCGTAACAATCTAAAGGAAAATAGAGCTTAGTTTTCCTAATATTGTTCTTTCTCTTGGGTAAGAAAAAAGCTATCCCCTAATCTTCCACTTTCACCCAAAATTCCAAATATGATTTTCTGTAACTGAAAAAGGAAGTATCCATGAAAAAATCCAAAATACATACGCCTTTCTGCAACAAAATACTATATATCTACCTAATCTATGGTTATTATAATGTAGTGATAGTAAAAAAACCCAACTAACCAACCAAACCACCCCCCCCAAAAAAAACCCACACCACAAAATCTAACAAGATTACTTATAAAATAACGTTAAAAAAAAAATCTTTCAGATGTCTAACTCTCTTAATAAACTGCTATGTGCTGATAATGTTCCCTGTCTCTTCTAAAAGAATCATGTCAATGATGCATTATCTCTTGCTTTTGCTGCCCCAAAACTCAACCTTTTTGGGAATCAGAGGATAACTTCCTCTACATTTATCTCTAGTTCCCCAGGAAATTGTTGAAATATAAGTGGTCCATTTCAGCAACAGAAAAATCTCCATATCTAAAGAAACACTATTTCTTAAAAATTATTCATAGTTAGAAGGCTGTCTTCATAATAAAAACGGGTTTTGTTTTTACTGTTATTAATAAGTGACAGATATCTGCAGAAATTATTCACTCTTTTTACTAGGATAAAAAGAAAAGTTTGGTGATGAAAGAAGAGCTATAAAAATGAAAGCAGATTTTCAACACAAAGTCTCACTTTGGATACAGAAAAGAAACTGCATTGAAGATCCATTAGAAACCTATATCCTGACCAAATTCTTCAATTTGAAGTAAATACATGGGCCTCCAGCAACAGCTAGTGATGTCCATTTATATAGAAGGCAATTGTGTAAGGAAAAAAAAATTCAATTAAAAAAAAAACAGACTTAAATTAAAATTTTCCACTGCCTTAGGAAAAGACCACACATAATGACAGTGTGGAGACAGACCACTGCATCTATTCCAAACAGAATGCTGGGCAAGCATCATTAGAAACAAAGAAAGAAAGATAGTGCAAGACTTACTTTTCTGCATCAAACAAGCAAGGAGTCTTCAGGAAGCAGGAAAGATTTCACATAACAGTTTAAAACCAGCTGTTAATTAATTGTTTTCTGTAGCACCTACCTCCAAAAGGCAGCGCTGAGAACAAATGAGTTATAGTTTCTTGCATAAGGGCACAAGTACATCACAGTCTCTGAGCCACTGCCATTTCTTAAGGCATACATTAAGTCATCATGGTCTTCCCCAAGGCTGGGGATGTTCCCATACAAACATGGCGCAGGAACTTTACTTTCGACCTCGTTCATTCAAATAGAAGAAGTTACATCTGTACACGTGGATAACATGCCTCAATGAATTCCAATCACTGACAAGCAATCTCTCTCTGTCTAAGAGTTGTGTATCCAGGCATTCATATTATGCTCTACTCACATACCTGGAACAGTATCCTGGAGTTTACAGAATAAGTATCACTCTTTCAAAAGCAATATGATACTTACAGATATCAGCTAGAGAGTAGCTGGTAAAATCATAAATGCACTTGAAGCAACCAACAACCACACTATTATCATAAAGTTCTTTCCATATAGCAATCAATGCTTATTCATCCCAAATCCCACCCATTTCCCTTGTAACAATGTCTGATGCAAATGAAGTCTTTTGGGGCCTCTACAATACAGAATTTGACACGCAACAGATGGGTTGCAAACATGATGTTTTGTTTTGGTTTACCTAGACCAATGTAAGGCAAGAATGGAGAGAAAGCTGTTGGAGCTGCTGGTTGTGTTTCTCCTGTGGCTTTTTGGGGTTTTTTTGGGAGGGCTGATGGGCAGGTGGTAGTAGTTTTGTTTTCCCAAAATCGTCCTTTATAAACATTTTACTATCTACTTAAGCATTGTTTGTCTATAGTTCTCACACTTTCAACACTTACTCTGGAAAGAGTAAGTTCAAAAAGCTCTTGGACTTCCCATATTACTCTGGAAAACGGGATTAGGAACAGGTCAAAGCTAACAGTGCTTTATGGAAGCACTTTATGAAAAAAGAGAAGGTAGATGCAATTCCATCTACCCATTTGAGTTATTTTCTCTCCTAGGGCTCCATTGGACATCAAGTGCATCCAAAGATGCAAAGACACATACCCACCACAATTTTAGATGGATAAACTTTGGGAAGGGAATATCACCCAAAAAACTACAGCAGAAAAAAACCCACTGCCAAAAAGAAATAAATATATATATATAGTGTTTATGCATTCTGGATGGATAAACCTTTCTGTAAAGAAAAAAAAAAAAACACTTCCGCACATGTAAAAACACAAACAAGTGTTATGGCAACATCAATTGTAGGAGCTTAATTTTACCCAAAATGAAGTACAAGAATAGGAAAATACCATATATTCATAGGGAATGTTTTCTGGCTTCTGCCTTCAGAAATCAAGACTTCTAAACATTATGCAATCACCACTGAAGGTTCTTTGTCAGCTATGCTCCTGCCCTGCCTCTCCCTCTTTTCCCCTATCAGAGGTACAAACACCGAACACCTCCAGGAAAGGAAGTGGTTTGAGCTCTGTCCATAGCCAAATACAATGATCTGCCTTCATTATGCAGGGAGATGCTCATACTTCAGTTCATGAACCTCTGAAGAAAAGGTTCTCTTTTTCATTTCTTTTTTTTATAATACACTTTACAAAACTTGGCTCAGTGATTTTAAATTCAGGCTAAGAACAGATAAAGAGATACTGTGTCATAACAATATACTCATGTCATGTTTTATAATTGAGGTGGGGGGTTTAAGAAGAACTGGTTTGATCAATATTCAAAATCAGGACAGTAATTCCAACTTGTATCTTTTTTATCCACTCTAAAAAATTAAGCCTTTGTTGCTCAGAAAGAAAATAGGAAGCCGTTGTCTTTTTGAAATTATTCAGCAGTTGAACCCAAAATGCCTTTTACCCAGTCAACCTGAAGAAAAATGTGGCTGTATTTATATTGTTCTGTAAGAGGAGGAAGGGAGGTTATACAGCAGCTCCCCACTCCCAAGTAGAGCCTTCAATTTTTCATGATTACTTTAAAACTGCTCACACTAACACAGTAGATAACCAGGACTGTATTAGACACTTTATTAGACAATGAAGAAATGCAAAATTCTTCTTGCAAAGCTTTCCAATCCCTTATAGCTGTACTTCTTTCCATACTGTTTCAAATATTTGAAATAGTAAACCAAATAAATAGAGAAGATTGCCTAATGTTTCAACAGTTAAGTCCCCAAATACTGATTTTGTACCATTGCAATGTTCAAAATTAACTCTATTCAGTACCAAGTAAAACCAAACAGTGATGTTTCTCTACACTATCCACTTGCAAAAATATGACTTGAGATTAGAAATACCCAAGCTTACTCTAGCTGTATAAAGTTGATATTATTGTTGTTGATCAGCAGTACCAACATAATTGATTCATTATTAAGTGATTGGGACATGCACTTGACAGCTACAATTTTCCTTACTCTCATCCAGGTTTTCAGTAGCACACGCTGAGACTCTGCACAGCAATTCTACTTACTAAAGCTATTTCACACAAAAATGATCCAGAGTTGCCTTCCTGCATTTATGTTCTGAGAAAAATTGCAACCACATAAGGTACAAATCACAAAACAATAACAGAGCTGTTCAACTTTTAAAATATTCTGGTTTTGTGTCCACTTAACTTCAAATCAACACATAGATCTCGACTGACTGTACATGGCACTCAAACATCATTTTAATCCTGTCAGTAAATGTGCAAAGCTATTGTTGTTTACATTTACACTAAAATACTGTACATATCTAGAAGCGTAATTATTTCTAAGCTATGACCTGTATTTTATCTGAATGTTGGTAGAAAAAAGAGTCCTTTTTATGTACTAGAGAAATTTATAAAATATTACTTTATGATTTTATCTTGAAACCTATCATGATAAAAACCTTTTCCAAGAAAAACTGACACTTGGTATAAGATGGCATTTCTTCATTAGAAACTACTATATAGGTAGTATTCTTGTAAATCTCTATGGGTATATTTAAATTTACAAGTTAACTATAATAGAAATAGAAAATACATTTTTAAAAACTACTACTGTTGCAGCTTGGGAAAAAAAAAGCTATACTTAAAGCTGCATAGCCATTATTTTCAACACATACTAAAAATGGTATTTTTAACCAAATATTTTAAAAAATCAGTTCTAAACCGCAACACAAAAAGAAAGAAAAATAAAGATTCTTTGCTTCCTAATCTCTAAAACCACAGCATACATATCTATTTATCAAAAAAGCAGAGGTTGCAAGGTTTACAGAGAAGCACAAATTAGTAACTTATCCAATATGATGTTAAAATCTGTTTTCAGTATGAGTGTAAGATGAGTAAAGTTTGGAATCTTTTGTACATGTAGAAAGGTCAAAGTAATATAAGACATAGTACAGGCTGAAAAAAGATTCAAGAGTATAGTTGCTATGGTGAAGCCAGGAGGAAGCAGAAAGTCAAAAAGACATGCATAAGTAGTTTCTAAAAGGTATTTGGATACATAACAAAAGGATGTGGTGCAAGAATGTAACACAAGACATTACAGTGATTTCACATAATACATGCAAAATTAAAGAAAAACATATACAAAGACAGAAATATACATTGAAAACCTACAGAGAAATCTAAAGCAGTGCAAAGCCAGACATTTAATAGATCATTACTATTTCTACCAGAAAATGCAATATTGTATAATTCTTATAATAATGTAATAATAATGTATAATTTGTGATCATTATTAAGTTTTTGTTAGAAGAGAATCTTGTTGATTACAAAAAGACCGCTTACATAAAATTTTTTAAAATCGTATTATGTTCACATGACATAATTATTATTCAATGAGTGTTTGATTTAGTTGAAACCATTTGAGATCTAAGGTGACAGAAGTGTTTATTTAATTTAAATTATCTCAGCCATTAAACCATCAGGCAGATTTAAACATGCTAAAACTCAGAAAATTTATCATCTTATACTTAAACAACTGAACTATCATTTTTAAACATTAGTTTCACATCAAGTAGCAACAGTAATAGCAACAGCTATAATTCTGATCTACCTATTCTTACAAGTATATGTAAAGTCCTCAAAGTAAGAGACTGAGGTCTAAAATGAACTAGAATTAAGGAAACCGTGATGAAAAATACAAGTTACAGTTATAAGAATGTTTGGTTTGCTCTAATAAGGGAATGTACATATCTCACGTACCTGTCTCCCTGCAAAAAAGCTACACTCCACCTCAATTAAACTACACTACTTAGCACTGTGGAAACAGACACCATACAAACTGGAGTGAGCAGCCAGCTTGCAATGTAGATGCACAACATGTATAGCTACTGTACTATGAGCATCTTAGAGATTTAGTCTTGAATGTCCAAGAAATAAGAGAATATCTTTTCTCTCTGAAACACAGACTATAATTGCATACATGTACAGTTTTCTGAGAAAAGTCTCTGTGAAGGAACTCAACCTGGTATTCGACGCTTAATATATGCCTAGCAATCATGTTACAGGTGAGTGAGCTCTCAGTCGCACAAGGGAACATTCCACTTGATAACAATATGTCAAAATAGCTTCTGAGAAAAATCTGAACTAACCAGATGATCTGCTTACTAAAGTATTATCTACTTACTTACAGCATTAATGTATCTTTCAAACTAATAGAAACCAGCAAGTAACAAATTAATCCATTTTTAAGTATAATAAACAAATCGTGCTGAACACCAAATCTCCAGAGCACAATGGAGTACTTGCATGATAAACAAGTTACAGAGCTCTATAACTAAAGCCAGTGTCAATCAAGGTCACATAAAATCTCCATGTGGATAGACTTGCCATATTTAATATATAAATCCAGGTATTATCAACAGCATTAACTTCTAACAGATGAATACAAACAACATAGTCCACATCCTGTAGAAAAAAAGTTAATTAAGAAGAAAGAACTACTATGCATAAGTCTGTACTGCAACTCCTCAATAAGCTAGATTAATAGCCTTACTTATTTTGCAGTAGGAATTTATTAACTATCACAAATACTAGGCTTTCAGTCATATAATGAATATCAAAAGTAGCTTTCTGACAACAGCCTGAGGATTTCAGACCAAACATTACAATTAGTTTATGAGATGTTCTTTAAATTCAAGAAACCCATACTGAAAAGTATGCTGAACCTCAGCAGAAGTAGATAAGAAGGGAATTCAGTCACCCAAACCTCATTTCCCACCTTGACCTCCACACTCTTTCCAGTGTGTTAAAATTGCTAAAATATTTTTCAAATAAATGCTTCTAAAATTAAATACCAGCTCATACAAATTAATGCTGCTGTCTTCAGGTCATAAACATCAGAAATTATTCTTAAGTATTTTTCTAATAATATTTGCTAAAAAGTCTGATAAACAATTTCAACTTACTTCCAAAGTATGTCTTTAACTAGTGAAAGAGAATAAGTGTTCCAAAGGACAAGGAAAGGCAGGTCATTTGTGGGAATTTGTTTTATTTTCTTTTTCTTGGAGGAGGTGTTTAACAGCCAAGAAACCATAGTCATTTCTGAGTCTTCTATAGGCCAAGAGATGTGACTGACCTCATACATTCAAGCTGGATACAACTGGATCTATCAACACATTCTAGATTAGAAGTTTCCATTAAATTGTAGGATCACTTTAGACACATTTAAGGGCTGCCCAGTATATTAAAAGTAGGTAAAGTAAGACATTAGGAATAGTAAATAAGGTTTTAGAAGTTTCAATGCATTGCATGTCAAGCAAAAGATTACATTGTTACAGGGTATTCCCTCTAAGCTCCTGAGTTACACTGCTAAGAATCTGTGTGCTCGTCATACTAAACACTAAACTCTCATAGTCTCCAGCCATAATGAGACTGCAAATAAAGGTAAATGGAGGATACCTTTATTTAGATTATATGCTTTAATATACCCTGTAATAAGCAAATTATTCAAGTCTGTTCAGAAGAGTGCCCATTTTAACTACTGATTTTGGACAGGTCTGATACAGAAAAAATCTAATAAAAAGTATTGAGAAAAACATACAAAATGAGGCAATGATAATTTATTTAATTTTATTATTTCACACACCGTCGATTAAAGTTCTGCTTCTCTTGAACTAAGTCTTGAAAGAGAAGAACACTAACAAAACCAAACAAGAGGGAAAGGAACATCTAGGAATTGCAGCCACAAGTCAATTTATCAGAAACTGTAACAGATAAAATTGCTCTATTTATAACATACTCATGAAGGTATCTACAGTACAAGGAAATTGCATCACATACCTCTAGACACCAGATTACTTAGGTACCAGATTCTTTTCTTCCCTTAGGGATACAAGGACTCTCATATGTAACAGTCAGTAAATAAGTCATAGTTTCTTATTGTTGACGATTTATTAAGTACCATAAACAAATATTTTTCAATAGCAATCTATAAGGAAAACAAGCCATTAGAACTACCATGATTGATACATATCAATACACTTATCAATCTATATGTGAACATAAAACAGAGAGGGTTTTAGGTTGATCTGGTTACTTGCAGTTAAATAACCACATCTGTTCTTCCCAGATTTTAAAAATAATAAAATTAAAAAGGGGAAAGTAACATACAGTGTTCTCAGTGCTGTTTCTGATAGTGATGCACCTATCCAACTTTTTGAAAGATGCAAGCAGTTTGTATCTTTTTTTCTCCAAATAAATAAGTTTGAAATATCGGTTATATATTAAAACCAGTAAAACTTGCTTGATTATTTCAAGTCTTCTATACTGCACTGCCAGAACTAAGATATTGAAACAAAAGCATGTGTTTCTTTCTAAAAGGAAGTTTAACCTAGCAGTGCTGTCATACATCTACAGGCTGAGTTTGTGCAAATAGTCCTTACTTCCTCCTATCGCTTCCCAGAAATCTACATTAAAAAACTTTATACCAGATAATGTGATTTTCCCAGCTACTGCTTATCTTCACTTGTATTCAGCAATACAAAACTACCTGGTAAAAATACTTCCAAGAAACTTCATTGCTTTTCACGTTTGCATTTATACTGTACTTTGCATAAGTTTCCTCATATTTTATAGACTATTTTTTGTGATTGCACTTAACAGTTAGAGCCACATAAACTCCACAAAAAGGCACGTTACTTACTTGTAGTCAGTGGCATGAGATGTGCAGTAAAATAAAATGTAAAGAGTTACGTAGATCTCAACTCTGAAACAGGATATGAGGATTTCTTTCAAATCAGAAATATAACTCATTTGTTTAGTTATAACATATACATTATTTAGAAAGAGACAAAAAAGTTCCAACTTCTGTAGGAAAGAAAACAGGATGCACACCAAGCATGTACATCACCTTAACCTTTTCCTCAGAACTGGAGAGTATAACTGAAGACTATATGGTAATCTGCTGCACAATCTTCCAAGAACACACCAGTTTTCCAATCTCAGAACAGTTTTCACAATTTGCACATTAAAAGCTTTTAATCACTACTATAAAAAAAATACAAAGAGTGAAGTAAATTTAGTAATTTAGGTACATGATTCATAATCCACAAAAGAACCTTTCCCATTAATTCACAGCCTAAGTGTTTAGCAATATCTAAATATACTCAAAGATTTAACATTCAGTGTACTATTCCATTTAAATAGCAAAGAAAATGCTACAATTTTCTTTAAATTAAAATATTCTGTTAAAAGCTCTCTCTAATATGAAAGAGAAATATAAAAAACTGACACAGGAATCAATGAGGCAATTTGATTCTAGGTTACGAGACAACAAGTGGTATTTCACTGAAAATAAATCTTGCGGGAAATAACACTGACTTCACTTTTCCAGAAAATGCAAAAGAGTTTTCTAGTTAAAAGCAAGGCTGTGCATCTTCCAATTACAGAATCACATTTCTTCTGCATTATTACAGATGTACAACTGACATTACTTCCAACGTTTGTATTTCTTAGGGTTTTCTCTCCTCTTTCACCAAACCTGTAATAGCTACTCAGTAACACAGATCATTTACTGTACTATGAGACACTCTTGTGGTACGTTAAGGAATGAAGTGATGAGCCAATCATAAGCAGAGAAAGATTCAAACTCAGAAGGCATCCATTGCAAGCAATCTTCAGGATTATTCACCATTTTAGAATATTTTATTAAAAAAGCAAGCAGGAGAGATCTGCAGCATTCATTCTCACTGAAATGCTGTTCTATCTGACACACTATTTGACAGAAGCTAAACAACAGAAATGCTAGAATTGCAAGTGAATTCTTGTCTTTGTTGGCTAGAGAACACATTAATACCACATTACACTATAAAACTGAGTGTAACTTCATATTATGTTATAAAGGGTATGTATTTCTGCATAAAAAATAGATATTTGATAATCTAATATATCTACCTAAGTTGGAATATCAGACAAATATACCGTGAATATGGTTTTAGGCTAATTCTAATTAGCATGCATTTAAACCTATGTCCAGAAAGCTTCTCATTCCTCCAGCAATTCAGGCAAACAAAATTTGTATAATTAAAGCTACTTGAATTCCTGCTCCTCAAAGTCTGTCCTAGAGTTCTATGAGACTGAAGATGATGTAGTCTCTATTACAGAGATTCTGCATAATTAGTCTAGTATGCAGATTTGGTTATTGAACACACTTTTAATGAAGAAAATTATAATTTATCATATGAGAATAATAATAGCAGTATTTCTTTACTATCTCGTCACACATCTTTGTATTAGCCACAAAATGCTAGAAAAAGACAAAAAGTGAAAAATAAGTCTGTTTCGTACCAGCTGGAGTCTTTTTCATATTGTTTAGTTAGCACCTCCAAATGCTGTAGAATAGGATTTTATCCCTCTATTCCTGTTACATTCATGTGTACATAATAGTTGACTACCTAGTCACTAGACCTTGCAGACTTTTGAGGAATTAGTTTAATCTTAGATGCATGAAAATTGTTTAGTAGTTCTACTAGTAAACAGCAACAATGTATTCTTTCTATTTGACCTGAATATCATTATATGTAAATTTGGTTCCCGCAGCAGAATTATAATTTGATTAAATCTATATGACTTCCCTTCCCCCCACCAAAGACTGAATACAAATATTACCCTGAGTAAACAGAAAACTCCAACTGGTGATCACAGAATGAGCCTTAGCTTCACAGTCTGGTGTGCCAGAAGTACCAAGAGTTACATAGACAGGCCAGAACAATCACCAAGAGTGGTACAAATGAACAGTTTTTGTTATTATTTTTAAGAAAGTTAAGCATAATACAATTTACATTTCATTCTAAAAGCAAACATGAGTTCTAGCAAGATGAATAACATTATTTTCTTTTACAAATCAGAGGCACATTAGCTCCTTGACACAAGGAATGCTTTGTCCTTAATTTCTCTTATTCTTTTCATACTGACTTATTTTTGCCACTGTAGTTTCGGGAGGGCTTTATATAGTTCCAAATATGCTTCCTACTTTGAGTTTTGGTCTGTACTGCCAGGTTCTCAGCAACAGAAACCTGGAGATCAGAACTGTGTACTTCCAGTGCATATGAGTATCCTGTTCTCAAAAACCTATTTTTGTTGAAGTGGTTGAGATTCTTTCTATTTATTATAAAGCATGCATCTGCACAGCTCAGCTTACCTCACCATTTGTCCCCACTTGATCACTACTTCTTCCTTATTCTGCTGAATAAGGAAGAATCCCAGGTACATTCTGAGAGTCAACTGCTAGCAGCAAATGGATTCTATCTTCCCCTTTTAAAGTTTGAACAAGTCCATTTATCACTACTGCTTCTCTTCTATAGAGCATTAAAACAGCAATTCAGTTCACGCTACTAGATTAGTACTGAAAATAAACTTTCTCTTTTGGCTTTTTGCAGTTAAGGTGATCTAACCTGGTTTGGTTTTAGCTACATCTATCCATATTTGTTTCTTTTCACAGCAACATTACAGATCTGCTAAACTACAGATGTCAAGATTTTTGCTGCCATGTGCAACCATGCCTTGAATCCCAGTTTCTCTTCATGCATTCCAGCTATAGCTACCTTCCATTTTGTCAGCTTTGGTAGCAGCTTTTTTTCAAACAATCTTGCTAAACACCCATTTGCTATTTCCATCTTCCCACTGTTTCAAATAGATGACCCAGTAGTTCTTAAGATCTTACACTGAAATGCCAGCAACAAGAAAAAACATTCCGTTTCATACATATCAAGTACATTGCAGCCAAATTTTAAGTGCCACAAGACATTACACTGCACAGTCTAGGAGCTGCAAAGATAAGCAGTCACCCTAAGCAGGCTCTTTCTAGCTTCTTATCCTTGCCAGCTATACATACGCATTAACAATCTTAGAAAAAGGCATTTCTATATCAAAGGACAAGTCAGACTGCACAGCAGGAAACATTTAGTCTTTACAACTGTTAAGCTGAGTAACAGAGCAGATGAAATTTCTATGTTTCATTACTCAACTGATGTTAGAGGTAAGGTTGTAGAAGAACTATCTTTGAGTTGAAAAGAAGCTTTCCACTAACTTGTAAAAATAGGAAGAGTGGAGCAGCAAAGCCATAAAACAGAAATATGAAGTTGTTAAAAGCTAAGGGATATGCTTTCCATACTTTGAATGTAACAAACTGATCCAGAAGAAGAATGTATCTGAAAACATAACTATTTCACCGTACATATTTAACTATTGTGCCAGCCAACAACTACAACACCGCAAACACATCCTGCTCTATTATGAAAGTTTTCAGCATGTGGAACTAGATTACACCCTAAGTAAAAGCATATTTTGTTCCAATTCTGATTTAACTGCCAAAAAATTTCTACAATTTCAGATCAAATAAATTTTCTCAATTCTTACATAACCTTCAGAACCTGATTGCTCTTAATAGGGGGTACATCATCTACAGGACATTTACAAAAGTGCCTCATGGTGATGTGTATTTCAGAAAAAATACTGAAAGAGCCCTGTTAAAATATCTGCCAGTGAACTATCACGGCAAGATATTTAGAGACCAGAAAAATCTATGTAGAATGAGGAAATTGTATGAGAAATTTATCATGGTGAGATCATGCAGAGAACAGCAGCCCATAATGGAAGCCTGTTTCACAAAAGTTCATATGAAGTACTCAACTTACTGGTTTTTTTAATTAAGACCTCACTTTATTAAGAAAATAAATTACATATTAGATAAGGCCAGGTCATATTTACACAAAGTTAGTAGATAATGTAGAGTATGTAATCTTAATGGGTAAGGAAAGAAAATGTCTATAGCAACTTTTTACATATGAATAACTTAAAATATTGTTCCAGCTGAACCTGATCAAATGCAAACAGAACCAAAGGCTCTGCCAAATATAATACTGCTCAAGTCTGCAAGGCATACCAGTACCCAAGTACAGTCTAACAGCTGCCTAATTGGACATCACTGCTCCATTAACACATAATCTCCTTGATTTTTTTTTCTGTTTTTCAAAATGAATTGTCCTTGAAACGAATTTCCTCTGAAACAAGCCATTCACTGAAAAACTAAATGATAGATTTTCTAAAGGACAAAAACTAGTGCTCACGGAAATTTAAATGCTAATAATTTTCATCAACAGTGACTTTGAAGGTTTGCCAAATAAGGTTTGTTAAACTATTCTTGCATGTAAATTATTTTGCTCAGTTCACAATGAAAAAAGACTACAATAAAAGCAGCACTGTAATGAAGATTTTATTACACTCAGATATAGTGTTACCTTTAGTCAGATATAAACGCTTGCAACATTAGATTAGAAATTCATCAAAAGCACTTAGCGTATAAACATGTAGCAAAACTAAATAGGAGGTAGAAACCTATGAAAATAGGTTTGTACCAGGTGTAGAGTTTAATACCTCCTGTATGATACAAAACCAGCAAATTAATTCATACAGAATCCTTGCCAGTATAGTGACAATTATATTTAAGTTCTTAAAGTGAGTATTTTCCATTTAATAAACCAAATTATTAGACAGAGCAAGGGCACTGGGATGACTTTCCGTAACCTGCATTTTAAGTTCCAAACCTGTTTTTCTGTTCTGTTGGTATTTATAGTTTAGGCCTCATGAAATTGAGTAGCCTTTTTTGATCTCTGGATACATGAAAATAATATCTATCTCCTCTAAGATCTTACTTGTTCACAGTGTGGAAACATTTTCCAGTAGAAATCAATAAAGGAACACTTTTATTGCTTATAAAACACGAAGCCTTCAAAGGCTTTTCCTACCACAAGTGTTGGGGAAATGGGAGTGGAATGCTTTTGTTACCCTGAATATACTGTCATATTTTCATCAAATATGAAGTGACTGCAGACTGATATTGCATTTTCTGTAGAAATTAACTATTAAAAAAAAAAAGAATCAATTGTTTGAAAGAAAAAGGTAAAGGTGAACTAAAGGACTACTCTGTCCAGGCACTTCACTGAGGAGAAAAGGCAAGCACTCAATCTGGTTTGGAGCTGACAGGAAATAATAGTCTGTGTGTAGAAGGTAAGAAACAGTCATTTAATAACAGCACATACTAAAGTTCAGTCAAAAAGAAAAAAAAAGGTAAAATAAATTAAAACCAAGGTATAGTTAATACTGTGCTTAGGTAGATGCTTACAAATGCTGTAACAAACTCTTCAATAATATCCTTTCACTATCTGACAAAGTAGTTCCTAACCGAAAATATAAATCAAAGTACCTTATCTAATAAAAGTTTTTCTAATCCTATTTACAACATCTCCTGACACACTGACTCTTTTCTACAGTCCTACTAGAAGAATGATCTGATGTTACTCATGATTCTGACATAGATTAGGGCACTGATGACACAGTCATTCAATAATTAATTAATTCAAAGGAGAATTCATCCTAAGAAATTGTCAGAGAAGGAGATTAAAGAGGAAAACATGCCACAATTTTAGCTTCAAAAAGAATCAAACTACCAAAAAAATGCTATTGTCAGGCTATTTTAACCACTGCTATGCTATTTTTTTTTTCAGGTTTTCTTTTGTTTGCCACACATTCACGGAGTTATCTGGATACCAAAGTCAGGTTTTAGGAGTTATTCACATCCCACTTCTTTAAATACATTTAACGGTCTGAACAACTGAATGCTTTTCCTGTCCATGACAGGACATCAGAAAAAATAAATTAAGTAGAATTAATTTTCCTTAAATTGGGTCTGTTTTGCTGTGACAGTAATTGGTAAGTGATCTCCCTGTTTCTAATTCAACACACAAACTTTTCCATTTTATCAGAGAGCCATTGGGTGGGCATCTGGCAGCCAGCCAAGCTCAATGCACCACGGAAGTAAATTCACTCACTGATTCTTATACATCAATCTCTGCATAACAAATGTGATTCGGTACAAATATATAAAAAGAATAAGAGCAGATATCATTCTATTCGCTAAGATCGGAAACAACTAATATAGTTACTACCAAAGCAACACTAAATATACCACCACCTTCACATCTCCATGATGATACTCAAGTTGCAAGATATCACTGACATTTCAGTGCTTTGGTTGCTGTTCCTTGCAAATGCTCATAAGTTACTCTTGCCTTCTTCAGAAAGAAACTTTTCTTCCTTATTTCATTTTATATGCACAAATCAATCTTTTCGAAAAATTTTGCTTTTAGGATAGTTAGGATGATACTGAAAGGCAGCCAAACAAATGCACAGCAGGCCTTACTTCTACTTGTACAGTTACATTAAAAGGTAAATCAGTGCTGTATTATAGTGCTGCCAACAATATAGTTGCTAAACTATATTATTGGCAGTCTTACAGGTTTGTAATAATAAGATTCTGCAAGAAGTACGGTCTGTAGCCACCTCTGATAAATCCTCCTCCAGAGGAGGAAAATACAACGATAGTGGGCTCTACCTAATCTTTCAGATGGATGACAGCATGTTCTCTTGCTTATGCAAGGTAGCTGTGGCGTGTTAAACACAGCACTACACTGATTTATATTGCTAATTTGATCTTCTCGCTAGCCTTTACTCTCTTTTCTGGTTTAAAATATTTGAGACCTAATTGGTACTATAGCACCTTAGGTCTTGATTTTTCCTACAGAGTGTACAGGGGAGGAAAAAAAAATTAGAGAGAACTATATTGACCTTTTCAAGACAAGTGCCAACAGAGATAGTACTCCACAGAAGTGCTTTATTTCTGAATAATCAAGTCTAGCAGGAGCTCTGGTGTGATGGGATCAGACACTGCCACTTCCAATAAGATTAGGACGAAAATCTGTCCTAGTTGATAAAAAAAAAATAGAGAGAGATCATGCAATCTTTCTCTCTCGAGTTTACTAGATCGGTTCCCTTTGATATCTGGAAAAGAAAGAAGAGTACATTTCTAATTTTTTCATGCCATCTCCCACTAGCTGCAGTTATCTGCATATTGTTAAAAACAATGAAGAATTTACAAATGTTTTCTTGTATGTTTGATGTGCAATTTCTAATTCTCATTTGGACTTTATAACTTTAAACATAAGAGTCTTTAATCAAGTCAAATCAACTTACTGGTAGGATATTTATAAATATGGCACATTAATTATAAAGCACGTATTTCATGAAACTATTGGCTTTCTTATATTTTACATACATGAAATGTCCAAATTGTCAGTTGGGATTGAAATGCTTCAAGATTTCTTTTTTGGTAAGAGGTTGCCTTCTTGTGTACTCTACAACCTCCTAAGTCTTGGAATCACCTTGGCAAATCACTTCAAGAATCCAAAGGATTACTGTAAGCAATATGTAGCTGGTCCTCTCTTGTTATCCTGAGCACATATCCCACATTATGCCTAACCACTACAGTCTCATCACATTAATTACACTTACTCACACACTTCAGCAACTTACTGCTATAATCTTCTCCACACCAGTACTCTTCAAAGTATCTCCACAAACCACGTGTTTGCATATTAAAATTTACCTTATTTCTGTATTGTAAGTCTTAAACACAGTAGTTTGAAGCTACTCCAAGCAACCTGGCACTCATATCAATGATTAAAAAACAAGAACTGCAATAAGAGATGTTCCTAGAAAAGACATTATGCCAGCCTTACCACTTCTTATAATCCATTCTCCTCACTTAGCAAATGGGAAAACTCTTTCCTACAAATACAACCTTTCCTATTTCTTTTGGACCATATACCCCTGAATTTTTCTAATGTTCCTTGAACCTGCTGAACTTTTGAAGTTGTCTCCAAGTGGTCCCACCAATTCCCTAGCTAACTTCATTTTCAAGAAATTAAATACACATTTCAAAATAAGCTGAAGGGTCCTTTGCAAGAAAGTCAAGATTCAAAATGAGTATGTGAAGAAAATCCTGTTTACTTTTATCTAGATACATTTAATGAGTTTTCCCATTATTTTCACACTTTTACATTTTTAATGCTAACTTTTTTCTTGCAATACTATCTTGAACTTCCCTATCAAGTCACATGCAGTTTTTTTACCCCGTAGCTTTAGCTGCTGGCAATTTTTCTGTATTACAATACAAAGTTTATTCAAATCTTGGATATAGTTAAATCTCCCACTTTATTATCAAAAAAATTTCAGCTTCTCTATTCTTAACATTTTCCCATCATATACACCATGTGATCCAAGAGCTAATAATACTATATAATATTATTAGAAGGAATTTCCATTCACAAGGTTTTGCACAGGAGGTTTCTTTTACCCCACAAGATTTTCATGATTCTAGAGCTCATGCTATCTTTTATGCAAAGTGTCACTTCCCTGCCTGTGCTTCCAATAATTCCAGCAAAGTTAGCAGCATGTTAGCACCACAGACCAGTGATGCTTCCATCAGGCTTCCAGTGCATTACAAAGCATTTCTCATGAAATAATGAGCATTTGTGTTTGTTTATCTCATCTCTTCGGATTAAGATAATATAAAAGGACATGTAAGCTCCAGCTCTGATAGTCAATATTTCACATATCAATTAACTTTAAGTCATATATTCAGGTAAATGTTTTCCAAAAATTACAGTAAGAGATTCCTTTAAAACCATTGTTGCCAGAAAGGCTGTACACAGTTTTCTTCATTGGTCTGAGATCATGAACATAACCCTGATTGGTAATTCTTAAACTCTTGATGTTTCTTTTTATTACTTTCTCTTTCATGTCTCTTCTAACCACCCCTCATACCAGTCCTTCTTTTTGGTATTAAAATGTATCAGATAACCAAAGATCACTCATGCAAACCATTCACATTCATCACCTTATTTTCAGAACTCGTCAATTACTTTTCTTTCCCCCCAGCCAGTGAGTAGTCATGGAGCTGTCAGAGGTACACAAAACCAATTCCACTCAGGTAACCAACTCACAACCAAAACCAATGACTAAAACAAACCCACAACAAGGGTAACTGTGATGACAATCCAGTGACATTTTACAGGTTAAGGGTTTGCTGTACCAGTCAGGGATATTGCACAACATGGACAGGAACAATGACCCAAAGCACGCACTCATGCATTGACACACACGGAGCTCGCTCACTCAGGCTTTTATGACAACGGAGTTGGTTTGCCATTATTCCCTTGACTAAATTCAGAATCAATGAAAAAAAAATCACATTTCATCTTCAGTAAGTTGCTACCAGAGTATCATCAACAACTGATGTTTTGATACTTCTCAGTGTTCATCTCAAGGCTTTATTTTTATAAAACAAGTTGCTTTCACAAAATGATTCAACTGTTGAAAAGTGACAAAACCAGCTCTATAACATGCAAAATACCCTCTATCACCCATAGTCTCTGTGGACTTTCCATTATCACCATTACCAAGCAGCACAGTGAAAACATTTCCTCCAGTAGTGCCAAGAGTGCTGCCAGCAGCAAGTCAAAGAAGCGGTTATTTCCCTCTACTCCCCTTCTCAGAGAGATACTTCCCCACTCTCAGGGAGAAGTATCTGGAGTATTTGGCATGGGTTTCCCCACTTCAAGAAAAATTGGAATTTTGGTATTTTGGAATGAGTACAACAGAAAATCATCAAGATGATTAGAGGGCTGAAACATAAAGATGCAGACAGAAAAGTTGAAAGAGTTGTCTGTCTTGAGAAGGATAATAAAAGACAAGAGAACACTTATTGTTGTCTCAAATGACCTGACAGAAGGCTGGAAAAAAGAGGGAACAAGAATTCTTGGAGGTGCATAACAAGCAAGAGGAAATAGGCACAAGTTGCAACAAAAAATATTCCAAAAGATATTATGAAAAAAAAGAAAATTCACCACAATAACAAACATGGGAAAAGGTTGTCTATCCCTACATCTCCATCTTTAGAAATACTCCCAAACTAAGCTGGAGAAATTCTTGAGCAACACAAACTAGACTGGTCCCTTGATAGAAAGTTGTTGGACAAGATGACCTTCAGTGATTTCTTCCAGGGTTCATGTCTCTGAAATGTCTCTGGATATACTCAACAAAGGTTTTCTACAGTCTAAAGCTAGGCCCTCTTTTACTTTTTTTTATTCTTGCAGTATTCTTTCATAGCTCCGTAACATCTTCCGTTTTTCAATCACTTCAATGCCCCTTCAGAATCAACATAATTTATAACTCCTATACAAACATCTGCTGAATCTTCAAATCTATTCTATACTGTTCTGTACTCCTTTTTCTAGCAAAAAATCCTCAGTGGATTATTTACATAGACACAAGACTTCCTTTTCCAGATCAACACTGATATACTTTTGGCATATTAGCTGGCAAAATGCACCGAGTATTTGAGTACCTCAATTTGATTTTACTTAATGAGAATAGAATTCACTTAAAGTATCATTGAACATTCTGATCCTCGCTTCCTCAACTAGATACCTCTTCTTATGCAAAGATTTTAATGAAAAGAATGCATAAGCAGACCCTCCAGCAGAGTGGAAACCAGCTCATTCTTTGCATGCCATCATTTGGATACAGAATCGTTTTCATTTTCTCATTTTTCTGGTTTTAGAGACAAAGCTTTAGAAATAGTCAAGGACTGTTCCCAATTTGAGTGTCGTGAATAGCTTGCTGATTCTACTTTAGAGAGCCTGGTGTTAAATCTCCTCAAGTTTATGAAGAAAACTGTATGTCTCTAATTTCTTTGGTAAGTTTTGTTATAATCAGTAAGTTAAGTATAAGCTACAAAGAATCCACTCTGTCCATGGTCATGAGAACAAAAGCGGTTGCTTTGCTGTCCTCTGTACTGGAATTCATGCTGTGAAGAAGAGACCTTGAGATCTGGTCCTGCCTGCTAACATACACTTAAGCATTCATGTAAAGTTCTGTAAACCACTCACTTGAACAAAGATGAAGTTTAGTTCCATGTTGCCCTTTAAACACCTACTTGCTGTTCTAAATAAAATCTTTAGTGTCTCCACTTCCTTTGAAAAATTAAGATGATGGCACACTTGTATCACCCATGTGGGATGAGAGAGATTTCAAAACTTAAAAATAAAATAGATTAAGCAGTAAGCCTCACCTGTAAAAAAGAAATAAATTTGTCCCTGCAGACCAGAGTCTTTAAATTGCTACACAGACACACACACGCCTGGTATAAAAGAGTACTTGACTGACTTTCCAGCTGTAGATCCAGTAACTCTCTTCTGTTGGGTTTTGTCAAAACAATGTATTCAGTCCATTCAGTTAAATATTGAGGAATGTTAATCTTGTTAACTCTAATGTTCTTGCTGTCTGTGGAGACTCACAATCCTCTTTTGAGCCATTAACATGTTTGGCCTGAACATCATCTTGTCTCCCACATTTTACTGTTTAATTACACATAGGAAACTATTTCCTCCAGTGGCTTTTAAAACTTCCAAACTATTAATTCAGGGAACATTCCTGGGAATTCTCCTAACACTATAACGCCACCATAATTAGCTTCTAGACTTATTTTAATAGATTCAAGCAAACATGTCTATGGTCTGTGAAGTTTTCTTACCTTTTTATCTTTGTACAACATTCTTACTATTATTAAGTATCAGCAGCAATAAGCTATAACATTTAAATCACTAGAAACACTGCTAGGGCATAAAAATCATGCTTTGACAAGAGAGGAGTAAAGTTCTTGGCTATGGTAAAAAAAATATTGGATAATACACACCAAAGCATACCCCACAAAAGGGAGAAATTTGAGAATGCCATGCCACTCTATTAATAAAAATATCAGAATAAAATTTTTAAAACAAAGTAAAAATACAATAACCCCTGTTCAATTTGCAAAGAAATTAAACATTACAGCCCTTTGTCTGCTTTAAAGTACTACATCTCTGATACCAAAAAAAGGAGGGAGAAAAAAAACATGTCAAGAAGTAACAGGCATTTTATATATGGGACAGAATAACTTAAACTACTACTAAAACTCCTTACGTCCAAGGAACTGACAAAAGTTTTAAAGCCAGGAGTACTTTCAAACATTTTGTTCCTTCACAGAGCTCTAAAAGCTGAAAAAGCTAAGCAAATATCAAAGGAGATTAATGTTCCAACAGGTTTATAAGGAAGTAAAAAAAAAACAAAAAAACCACTGAAAGACTATTGTCCTTCATGGATCCAACACACATCAATTATCCTATCAGTTCTGAGGGTAAACACATCACCTTCTGGGCTCCAGATCAGATTTCAGTAATTTATGAAGGTATTCTGATAAAATCTTATAATTTTTTTTTTAATGTGATAAATAATATCCATATTGTCCAGAAGAATTTCTTGGGTTTTTTTCTGGGAGGTTTTCCTACAGGTCACACAATTTTTGTCATACTTAAGTAAAATAGTTCAATATTACTGCTTTAAGCAGTGTAGCATTTTCAGACCTTTTTCTTCATACATCCCACATAGGAACAAGAATATTAATGTTATATTCAGAGGGTTTTTTCATATATTTATTTAAGTCCCAAGAATTTTAAAGTTATCTCCAGAAGCTGAAAATTAAATCCATCAACTACTTACCCCTTTTTTGACAACAAAACGTAAGTTCCAATTTGCAAAGCATGTCAGCATTCTCATACTTGTCCTCTTGTGCCTTAACCCAAAAACAGGATTCTGTCATCTCCTGAGGCCTGATCTACAAGCAAGAGACAAAACAAAATTTTATAAATTATTTTGATACTATGCAGAAACTGTGCTCTGTAGAGTCTAAAGCACATTAAATATTTAAGAGCTCTGTAAAATGTGAACTTCTAGTACACAACTCACCTTTAGAGTTGTTAATATATTTCTCATTGAAAATAATAACTCTTAAAATAAGTGGGTTTGGACAAACAGATTCTAACAATGCAGAGAGCACACTCTGTTATCCAAAGTTTAAACGGAGAAAATTAGCTTTGGTCTAGATTTAAAACTAGGGAAACTTCAAATAATCTCTGAACACAGCTGGTTTAACACGATACTAAGTACCTTACTTTTCAGAATGGAGCTTTAATTACTTCATTAATTGTGAAAATCTCTTTACTGACTTATTTTGATCGAAATAATTATAGTTTCCAAACCCAGTAGACCGGTATACTTGATCTTGTCACAATGGAGAAGGAAAAAAAACCAAAACCAACCAAACCCCAAACTGAGTCTAAATTTTGTCAGCCATTAAATTTATGTCAGTACATTTATACTATGGGTAAATGGAGAGGACCTGCACTGCTTCTTTCCAATCCAGGCTAGATAGACGCAAGACACTTGTTTGGAAACTGTATAGCTGTAAGTAGAGTGCAGTGACTTATCCAACATAAAGAGTCTGATAAAAAACAAAGCATAATAGGCCTCAGGAAGCATAAGAAGCATGCTGCTATCAAGGTTGTTTTAGGCTATATCAGAACTTAACTTTTCCAGGCATCTCAGAAAGTCAACAGATACTTGCCCAGATGATTCATGGGTCAATGAAACACAGTTTTCACAAAACAATGAAAAACTAAAGACAGAAGGTATTCATATCTTACATAATTTTAACTAATCTATCAATTGTTTATCTAGTCTTACTTCTGACAATCTATTTTCCCCAAGTTCAGTGTCAGATTTTACATGAAATATTTGTCATTAATCAACACTACCTTAGACCAGTTGAGTCTTTTCATGGTAACCTCAGGTTTGAATTCTTTTTTAGGCTTCATTCCAAACGGCAAAGCACATGAAGGCGGGGACCACTGTATTCCAGGCAGGCCTAGTAGAGGCGGTGGTGGAGGAGCACCACCAAAACCCAGAGGAGCTCCCAAGCCACTCAGAAGTGGTGGAGGAGGAGGGGGAGGCGGTGGTGGTGGAATTGCTCCATTAGAAGGCAGCGGTGGAGGAGGAGGGGGTGGAAATTGATGTGGTCCTGCACCTTCCAGTGGAACAACAGATGCATCTCCACGAGTTGATGGCAGAAAACCAGGTGGCACAGAGCCATACTGATAAGGAAAATATTCTTACTCAGTTTCACAGTTTTATCAAGAAAATACTATAACAATCATAGTTTATAGATTAAATTCAGAACACCAGTTGAAAGTCAGTGCCATTTGTCTTGTATTGAACAGCCAAATAAGGATGATAACGAGCCCAACGTGCTTTTGATTTCATGATCGGAAGTGCCAATATTTGAAGAGGACATTCAGACCTGGGGGGTGCACACCAAAAATGACAAACTGAAATGGTGTTTCCCACTTGTCGTATTTCACTGATCATGAGCTAAAAAGGGTATGATAGGTATCTTGATGAGATCTTATCTAGACTACCATGGTTTAGCTCAAATTAAAAAAAAAAAGTAACATCCTAGTCTCTGTTGTTCTTATCCTACAGGTTACAGAGAAACATTCCAAGTACATAGAATTCAAAGAGATAGAGAATTCTGTTGAAAAACAGCTATCTTCCAATATAGGAGCATTCTCATTCTACAGAACTGAAAATATGAAACCATAACGAAAAATTGTCCTTCCAAAAAATAAAGCTTCCTTACACACCAGTTTCTTATTCCACACCGAAATCATCTATACATCTATAATGTATCAAAATAGGATTAGCACTTCAGCAAGTCTGATAAAATTACTTCTACTATTTGAAGAACTTCTATCACAGGCCTGCAAACATAAATAAGAATGTATCTGACAAAAACAACAAAACAATAAATAAGAATATTTATCTACTGGTGATAGTACTAATTACCCTTTCAACTATGAGCTGAAACAGTCCCTTTTATTTTTAGAAAATAAAGGGAAATACAATAAGCAAAAGATTTAACATTTCTAAAAAGAAATAGCTGAATATCAATAAATACAAATAAATGCATGCACGACAGCATGATAATGTTTTGAATTTGTGAATATAAGCATTGTTTAGACGGATAAGTAGACACTGAACAATTAGGCTCCAGAAATGAAAGAAATACATCAACACATACCAAACGCAAGAAGTGAGTAAAGGAATGACACGAGGGGAAAAATAGTCATTAGAGGTAGAAGTCAACATGCTAAGTAGCAAGTGATGCCATATGGAAGCCAAAGTTTCCTCTTTAGACAGATCTAAAAGTACCAAATTGCAGTAATCAATTACCTGACATTTACAAAACTCTTCATGTATACCATTAACAATAGTGGGATAATTCACAGTATGAAAATTAGTGAACAGAATCATATTTTATGCCCTCTGTCTGCATGTAAAAAAAGTTATATTTAATGTAGTAAACAACAGAAAAAGTAAAACAGGGAGGAAACCAACTTCACTTACAAAAAGTACTTAAGTATGTTTTCAAAATACACACACAAAAATACTTTCCTAATGAATGACATGCCACTCTTACTATATTTCATTTTTTAGAATGCAACAATTTCTGTAATTGCTTTTGTTTAATGTTTGACTTTGACATTAACAATTGATTTTGACCAGAAACATGAATTAGAGTGACATTTCTATATAGACCAAAGCAGAGCTAAATTAATTTTCCTCACTAAGAAAATTAAAGAAGCCAATAAATACAAAAAAAAAAAACCCTAGAAGTATTAAAATAACCCCTATAAGCATGTCTTTCTGATGCCGTCTTTCTTTAGCCATTTTTAGACTGTGCTTCTTATTCCAGGAAATAAGACCCAAGAAAAATCACTTGGTCACACGGTCTCCTTACATAGATTTAAAAGCTGAAGTAGTTACAAGTTAACTCAAGTGTTACTCTCAAAAAATATGCACTATTCCTCTCCATCGTGTTTTAAAATATCTATTTATGCTTGAAAATTGAAAAATTATCAAGAAATGTTCTTATCCAGCCAAAGGTTATTTCTTTCACTGCTGGATATCCATGGTAAGACCTCAGTATAGCAAACTGCATAATGAGCAATTTCCTGTGGAGGGATAAAGATCAAAATGATGAATGCTAATCTAAAAGCATAAGACTTATTACTCTATGTGGTTAATTACTTTGGAAATGTTTGACTCTGAAAGCAAAACCCAAATGAAACCTAAGAAACCAGTTTAATTAACAGAGCTTGGGCATAAAAGGATCATCTGGGAACTCAAAGCTAATTAATGTCACATTACAACTATTTGTATAAAACAGAAATAAAGGAAACTAACATTCAATAATAATCAATAACAAAGATTCTTTAAAAAACTCTCAACTGTACTATCAGAATCCAAAGAAGATGCAAAAGGAAATCCCTTTCAAAAACATTATTTCATACATTCATTTGTACGGTCTTTTACCTGTGATTTAAAAGCTTGTAATTCTCTTTCAAGTTCACTGATTCTCTCCTCCTTTTTTTGCAGTAGGGCCTGGGTCTCCTGATGAACTACAAAATCTTTTTCAAACTAAGAAAAAAGAAAACAAAGAAAATTGTTGGCACCAGTAAGTCCTGCATAGTTTCTTTAAATTCCATTTTTTCCTTTTGTGCTTGTTAAAACTCACATGATAACAATACTAAGGACACATGTCCGCTAGTCTAACTTCCATGTGTCTGTTGAGTGGAAGAACCATCTGTATCACCACTACAGGTCTGTATGATATGAAATGCCATAAAATATTAATGTGTATTAAGTTAGCATTACACAGAGTAGCTTAAAAGCCATGGATGTCCAGTAACACAGTCTGTAGATACAAAGGAGTCAATTTTTATTCTCCCAGTGTTCATCTCATTAGGGAAACTGATAACTGTTGAAATAAAGTATTCAGTTGGTTTTTGGCAGAGTTCTTCATGAAATCTTAAATGGTAAAGAGATTCTCAATTAAGGTTAACTACTTTACACCACCTGGCTTCCTAGTCCACAAGGAACACCCAAATTCCCACTTCAACACAGAACTAATTGTAATTTGAAGTTAAAAACTATTCAGTTACACCATTCATTAATCCATTAAGTAGTCCTGTGTCCATCTTATGATCACATGATGTAAGAATTACTTACTTTTCTGGAAAGTTCAGAAGCCCTCTCTTCACATTCTTCTAATCTTGCTTTATCTACACAAACATCTTGAAAAAAATCAACAAGCACACTTACACATATGCAGGGACCACAAGATTCTTAATCACATATACAGTTTCATATAAGGAAGTATGATGCTGTAATCATTTCCAAACATGGTACTTACCTAGTAAGTGGCTGAAATTTATATCTAATCTCTTACGATATGTGAAATCTGGGTCTGTTCCACTTCGATGTAACACTATCTGTGACACACACTCTTCAATTAATTTGAAATACTGTGGACTAAAGACAGAGATGAGCTATTTTATAGTATATTTATTTATCAATCTATACTTAAAATCTTGTCTATGAACAAAGTACAGTCAAAAGCTTTGGGCTGATTTGTTTCCATAGAAAGGTAGGTGCAAACCTCAAAAGTCTCAAAGGAAAATTACGTCTGGCAGTTTATTGCACAAAAACAGTTTACAAAAAGCCTGAAAAAACAGTGGACCTAAAGATAATTAATTCTTATATTATAAAATCTGCATCTTCCTCCTTATGGAAATACAGGAAGGGAAGACCACCTCCTGCTTCCTCTCAGTAAAGAGAAGGCTCTTCCTTCAGCTTGATTCCACTAGTTTTGTGACTTTTTTAAGTACGAGTGCATTGCAACCCTGCTTCAGTATGAGGAATGAAAAACACCTTGTTCTAAAATGCCAGGGGGTATGACAGCTGGGTCATTTGCCCAGAACATGCAAGCTGTGAATTCCAACCTTGTCAGGTGGAAGAGGTCTAACACAGATGTACCCATAGCAGGCAAGCACCCTTAACCTTTAAACGTACATCTGTGCTAGACCTTGCCTGAAATGCAAGGTTATGCAGAATGTTGTGCAGGAAACAGATGGCCCCTGTTCAGTTCATACCTCTTTCCTCCAGTGTTTCCTCAAAGACAATACAAGCAGATTTTTGGAAGGAAAGTGTCTGTCAGCCTCAAACACCTAAAGTTTTATTAACTATTTCCCTGTAATTTATCTGATGAATTTTTGAGGGGACACAAATATGTCTACACTGTCCTATAATGTATACTGAAAATACTCAATTCCAACCCAAAAGTTACTCTAAATTAAGCATACGTTCAGATTTCTATACAAAGTGCACTTCTTTGCACACTTGGTTTTGTCCTTTGACTCAAATACACCACAAAATTATAATGTTACTACCATGATTTATAACTGATTAAGACATCTCTCCTGATCACTTATACTTGCAGTCAATAAGGGTCAGATTTTTAAAAGAATAATTTTCTATATTTATAAAATAAAATCATACACTAAGCAGAAGAGACCAAAACATATAGATGGCATTATTGATTCAAAGTTGATACTTTGAAACATGAACTCACAAATTACAATCCACACAGAAAGACTAAAACCTATCATTAAATTTATGGAAAAAATATTCTATTAATGACTGAATAACAAAAAAAATCCATAATTAACATTTAACACAGCATTAAACATACCGGATAAAATAATCATTTCTTATCAGCAAAAGATGTTGGAGAATAGAAAGAAAATATCCTTCAGCACTAGTGTCCTTTACTGTATTCCATACCATGTTGTAAACATCATTTACTTCAGTAAAAGTGTTAAGGAGAATAATAACAAAGAACAAAATATTTCAGTCAAATGTTGACTGATAGCTTCTTTAAACAGAAATTACAGCAGAAAAATATCCATTATATGCTTTATTTTGTTCATATTTGTCCTGCTGATATTATGGAAACATTTATATGGGAATAGACCCCTAAGATGATCAAGTCCAACTATTAGCCAAGCACTGCCAAGTCCACCATTCAGCCATGCCACTACATGCCACATCTACGTATCTTTTAAATATCTCCAGGGATGGGGATTGCACCACTTCCCTGGGCAGCCTATTCCAGGGCTTGACAACACCTTCTCTAAGAAATTTCTCTTATTATCCAATCTAAAACTCGCACGGCGCACCTTGAGGCCCTTTCCTCTCATTCAGTCACTTGTTACTTGGGGGAAGTGACTGATCCCTACCTCACTATAACCTCCTTTCAGGAAGTCACTGAGAGCAACAAGGCCCCCCTGAGCATCTTTCTCCATAATAAATAAACCCAGCTCTCTCAGCTGCTCCTGACAGGACTTGTGCTCCAGCCCCTCCATACCCTTCTCGTGGATGAGAGGCCCAAAACTTAACACAGAATTCGAGGTGCGGCCCCACCACTGCCCAGTGCTGGGGAATGATTGGTGCCCCGCTCCTGCTGGCCACACTACTTCTGATACAAGCAATGATCATATTGGCCTTCAAAAGGATATTCTAGTTCAGATCTAATATCTTCTAAACGATGAGAGAATTCAATCATGTCTTCTTCTTTATGCTCATTGAACACTTTCAGCTGAATATCTAGTGCTTCATTCTTTATACATTGTAGTTGCTGCAAAGAAGAAACAGTAGAAAGGCTTGCAAAATTAGCACTTCCATATGTAAATAAACCTTATCTTTTTAATAAATTCCATAAGTCTATGTTGGTTAAAATTTAAAATTACAAGAACACATGAGTTAAGTTAAATACTCAAAAGGTAAACACAACTTCAGGCTGGCTTAAAATTTTTGCTCAACAGTCTGTCACATGTTCTTAAGCAAAGTCATAAAATGCTGAAGAATCAGAATAAAGTTCAGAGAATAAATTTCACCTTTTCATTTTTATTTTAAGGCTGATTCTCATATCTGAGTGCTCTTTCCCAAACTTAATAAAATGCCTTTGAGAATAATTTATTAGAACTTGTTTTGTCTTCCATTCCCTCTCTCAAGCTCAAATAATTAAAAAATTTAAATAGTAATGCAAAGAGAGATGACGAGATGCTTACTGGCAATATCTCTTTCAAACCACTGCGCATAAATTCATTTCTGATGTGAAGCCTAAAATCCAAGTCATCAGGAGATGTAACGAGAGCATTGATGAGCTGCATGCAAGCTTGCTGTAACAGAGTAAATAATAATAAACTATTTTATTTCTTAGATTTCAATATGCATGACAATCAAAAAGATACAACAAACTAACAATTAGACATTACATCATTTCTAATTATAAAACTACTGTAATCTTGTGACTAAGCTACTTAAATTCCTGATCAGCCACATGAGCTATAAATATCACTCTAGTTCACAAATTTCCATAAAAATTAAATATTTTCTCACTCCATTGAATTTTGTCATTTTATACAAATATCAAGTCCCTTTAGCCAATGAACTGTAGCAGATAAAGCATAATTATTAAAATTAAAAAATCTAAGCAACTATATAAGAAGTTAGTGACATAATACAGTCTGTGTAGAGTGAAACATATATTTTTTTAAAAATGCTGATTAAATTAAACTGAGCCTGAAGAACAGAATGGGTTTTGTTCCACTTCTTTTTGAAATAGTCAGTCTTTAAACATACTGAGCATTATAGAACACTTCATGGGAATCACTCCTTCAGTTTAAAAGAAAGCATCAACGAGTGAGTAGTCCCTCTCCTAAAAAAATCAAGAGACTCTTCTTGAAAACCCATAGCCAGGAGCAGCAGGAATTCACTGTCCAGATCCATGAGCCTTTAGAATGATGGTAACTTAGTGTTTATCTCTAATAAGGATGTAAAGAGCCATTATTTCCTTTTTTTACCCTCTTTATTGTTAGCACATCTTGGTTCAATGTATAAGAAACACGTTATTCAAGTAACTCCAGCATTTTACAGGCTTTTTAAAAGCAACAGACAGTTTGAGTTATATTTGGAAATTAAATACTATGTAAACAAAGCAAGCTGGTTCAAATACTTTGCTGTAAAGCCTTTTATAGTCTAAAAAATGATGATGCATTATGCCATAGGCAAAAGGTGATACTGGAAAGATGCTATCCCAGTCATCTTCTAAGTAAGCATAATTTCAGGTACTGAATTTACATAGGGTCACAAGTCACAAGAACAACTAGATGTACAAGCTACTTTGATACAGACTGTGAGAAACAACAGCACTCATTAGGTTTCCAGAAGGAACATGCTAAGATTAAAAGATATCACAGACCACAACCATTATCCTACCATTGTCCTACTGTGAAGAATGTAAGCATGAAAGTAGCTTCATATATTACTTCAGCTGAACTGTTATGGAGATGAATGACAATTAGCATAATTTAGGCCCGTTTGACCACAGTGTTAGTCTATGTAGATGAACTTACTAGCTAACACTCTAGAAGAGAACAGCTTCGTTATAAGAACAGAGATGTAACAAATGTATACAGTCTGTTAATGTGAGAGCTGTGAACCTGCTGAGAAAATCAAGTCAAGCAGATTGTGAGCTCCATAAGGTTGTTAGGGATGAAGTGATAGAATGACCCAATTAAGAATGAGGCATTCTCCACCCAATCCCATAAATTATGGTGTTTGGAGTAATCTGAAAAGAGAACCTCGAGGGCTCCCAACTCCGCATTAGTAGTTGGGATCATCTTTTCAGCTTCTGGAGATGTCTGAAAGGACAAGAATGCTCAAGGGAGGATGTCATGGTTGGAACTACTGTACTAACCCATCCAACAACTCTCCTGGATAAAAGCTGCCACAACAACATCCATTCTTATATTACTCTGTCATACTACGTACCTTGATCAACAATAACTTTGAAACAGTAATAGAAGGAACAAGATTTGCTCCTTCTTCTTACTTGAAGGAAGAGCTGAAATTAATTTCTATTCCCTCAGAACTTCTATGAAATTCAGTACATGCAAATATCTAGATTTGCATAATAATAAGAAATTATCATTTTTATTTTATTGACATAAATAAGGAAAGCACACTAAATTATATTCAGAAAATCATAAAATGTCCTGAGTGGGAAGGGATTCAAAAGGATCATCAAGTCCAACTCCCGGCCCTGCACAGGGAAGTCCCAAGAATCCCACCTAGTGCCTGAGAGCATCGTCCAAATGCTTCTTGAACTCAGACAGGCTTGGTGCTGTGACCACTTCCGTGGGGAGCTGCTCCTGTGCCCAAACACTCTCTGGGTGAAAAATTGATACCCAGTCCTAATATCTAACTTAAATATCCCCTGACACAGCTTCAGGCCATTCCGTTGGGTCCTATCACTGGTCACCACAGAGAAGAGATCAGTGTCTGGCCCTCCTCTTCCCCTCACAAGGAAGTTTTAACTGCAATGAGATCTCCCCTTAGTCTCTTCTCCAGGCTGAACAGACCAAGCGACCTCAGTTGCTCCTCATACGGCTTCCTCTCAAGGCCCTTCACCATCCTCGCTGCTGTCCTTTGGACATACTCTAACAGTCTGATGTCCTTCTTATATTGTGGCACCCAAAACTTCATACAGGATTCAAAGTGATTATTTAAATCAACTGCCTAAGTGTTAAGATAGACTTCTGTAACTTACTCCAGACAATAATCAAGTTACAACATCTAAACAAAATAACACAAGTGGAGGAGGAAGGGGAATCAAAACTAACCAATCAAACATGAAAATGTATTAACAGAGACAGAAAGAGAGAAGAACTTTGAAGGACGATTTGCAAAAAGCATCTATGATTAATACATCTAATTCCTCAAAGACAACAAAAGAAGGAATACAACAACAGAATATGTAGGTTCAGTTAAAGACCATGGTGGAATGGAGTGCCCAAAGAAAACAAATCAACACAAACAGCAACACTTTGTCAAGTGTTCTACTGGTGTGTGAAAGGAGATTGCAAAGTAGAACAGAGACAAAACAGTTCATGGGTGGCAGAAGAATTCAGAGAACCAAGCCAACATGAGAAGTTACAAAAGAGCATTGACTCTTCAAACATTCAAAGTTTTTTTAAAAATTGAGGACAAAATACTCTACTTGCTATTACATCCAAGTTTATACTGAAATGTATCTTGACACTGAAGAAAACAAAGATGGCAGAAATTATATTGACAAATAAAAGGCCATTTTCAGGAAGACCTGGACAACTATAGATCATCAGAGCTTGACTTTTTCTACAGTACAAATATATTTTGTATAGTTGAGAACAAAATTAATGAGTAATATAAAAAATGTAATATGAATAAATGGACAGTATAAATAAATGACTTCATAAAGCGAAGTCCTATTTTATGAATCAATGAAAGGTGTTTGAAAGGCCCAAGGAGCAGGCAAGAATGCTCCAGCCTAAGTCTGGACTTCAAAAATTTAAACAAGTTTGCAAAATGTGAAAACATTTTAGAAAAATGTAGAAAACAGCATGCTAAGAAGACAAAATCAAGAATTCTAACAGTAATAAATAATATTGAATTTGTTTTTAAAAAGCTTTTATAACTCAAAAATTATATGGTTGTATTAAAATCTGTTAAAGTAATGTTTCCTAATGGTTTCCCCCTGCCTCACTGTAAGTCTGCCTTTGTATTTTTTTTTTTAAAGCATTTAACAGACACAGCAAGGCAATGAAAGCCTGTTTCGGTCCTTTCTCCATATTCTTTACAGTGAGCACAATTAGATCATCGCCTGATGAGTAAAAATAAATAACCTCACATATGAAAGAGGAATACACCTATGCTGTTTTCTTTCCGAAAGGTATTGGCATTACATTAGTAGCACTCAGTTTTAAAAGAACTCAGTGAAATAGGAATATAGCTAACAATAGCCTAACATTGACTGTTTTGCCTTAAATAAAGTATGTTTCCTTGAAAAAGATCTTTCAGATTTCAGGCTTAAAAGTTATAAATAAGAAACAACGCTTGGTTATTCTTCTCTTCTTATAAAGCTGCTAAATTGGTAACAGTTTGAGCCTTTAACTGTCACAGTGGCTTCTTCATCTTTGTAGCGCCTGTCAGAACAATTCTTATGATACTTCTCCTTCCTGAAATGTGTTATTTCCTTCATTTTATACAATTTACTTCTGTATGTATGTCTACAGCATTTTAGAAACTTAAGGGAAAATAGAACTTTGTTAACTTACCAATTATTTTCTTCAAATTCAAACAAAACCTCTGTATTACTCTTGAAGTCTGTTTCTGTGCAAGTACTTTTTCCTAAGAGTTACTCTAATATGTTACCACCAAAGCATCACTCTACACTAGGTAACAAAGAAGGGTGCTAACCCCAGAACAAGAAACTACAACTACCGAAAGATAAATACAAATAATATCATTCTCATATCTGAACACTGACACAACAATAACAAAAATTTTGAAACCACCCAAGGTGCCCAGTCTACTTTTCAAAAGTAGACTGAATAAAATCTTCCAGGAATTGTCTCAACAGCACCCAACAGAGAAAAGATGTTCTGCTGTACAACGAAGTACTTTTGGACACAGAAAAAGCTCCTCATATTGAATATTTGTCTGTAGTCCTGTACAATCTTGTTCAGGACATGTGGCCTTGCAGCCCACTTATTTTCGCTAGTAACAGGCTACAGGTTTTGTATGAAGCTAACACCACATGCTTCCAGACCTTTCAGGCTTTATCGAGACTTGGTTTGCCTCTCTGGAGCTCATTTTTGGCTTATTTAGTTGCAACAAGATTTGTCTCATAACAGAATCACTATCACTCCACTAGTTGTACATTTTTCTTAGCCTTGTACAAGTCTCTGGCATAAAGTTTACCGTTACGTACATTTCTATAACTACTGGATAGAATATGACCATAAATAAAATGCAGCATAGAAAGGTACAGGCATGGGATGGGAGTGGAGATGTGTTAGCACTATTGAGAGCAATTTTATTAGACCACTAAGACTTCACTTAAACTAAAATTAAACTCTTGGCTTTGAATACCAGGTGTATTCTTTAGACCCACAAACTGCACAAGTTACAATGTCACAACAGAAGAATTTGGATATAACAAGTGGTAGAAAATGCAGGCAATCAAACCAGTTAAATTTAGTGCAATAAAATCTTATAGAATATATTGTCTTATTATCTAAGTATGGGCTTTATTTGTTAAGCTTTTCGTATTTGTTTTGGTATGGGTCCGCTTTACAAGTATTTATCTTCTCCTTCAGCAGCCAAGATGAAAATATTTACTTCCCCTTTACTTTTGACCTTATTTGGTTGAAACAAGTTATACCATCTCCAACTCATCTCTATGGAGTACTAAATCTTTCATTCAATTGCATTTTCTGGATTCAATTAGTTGTGCCATTCAAAACCAGTAATTCAGTGCACTGACAGCTGCCACCAACACCTGTTCTCCTGTTAACATCAGTGAGGCATTTCAATGATTGTAGACTTCACTGGACAGCACTACCACACAGTCAGTATTAAAGTACAGTACTACAACGTTACATTTACATTTCAAAATAAGTCAAACTCCACGTCGTTTGATTATACATAATTTAGAACCTTTGTCATTGTTATCAGCAATTTAAAACACAAATTTCCTACAAAACTCTATGTGAATGGACTGTTAAGAAGGAAACAGAATTTATCACAGATCTAAACTATCAGTAAAGAGTCAATCAGAGACTGAAAAAGTACTACTATGAAAATCCTGATCAAGAGCAAATTATAGTTTTATCTCTGAGATAGGCAGGGTGATTTCAATGCAAGGATGTCTACAGATATAACTGTTTCCAAAAAAAAAGATTATTTTCTTTTAATTTGCCAAATCGACACAGTACACGTGCACGTGTGCTATTCAAATGCAACAGAGCCAGATATGACAATGAAAAGCAAGAAATTCATCAGTAAGAAGTACTGCTATTCTAGTACTTCTAGTCAAATTTGATCAAGTGGGAACTCAATTGCAGTTCCTAACGAGAACACACTTCAGCCTTTCTGGAACAAACAAGACAAAGATTCATTGGATAATATTAGCAAACTGTTTATTTGTGTAGGAATACAAAGCAATAGTGAAAGTCCCAAACACAAGTCTACAAAAAGCAGAATGAGAGAAAGTTATACAAGAGGAAGAAAACACAAGTCTAAGCAAGGCATTGCTTACACAGCTAGATTTGAGTAAATTCGATCACAAAATCTTTTTTCTAAGTTTAAAAACTTTTTAAAGGACTAATGATAAAGGCAAAAGCAAGAACCTTATAGTAGATCATAAACATTTAAATCATGCTCCAAGTTAAACTAATTCAATATCTAGCAGTTAGCATAAAATACTTAAATCACACAAGATCACAATAATTTGAAATTAGTTCATTCAGTCTTGACATTTAGGTAAGGTAAGCTTTGCTCTGATTGACTCTATTACATAAGCAGTTATGGAAAGGACCTCATTAGCACAGAGCAACCAAGAATCATCAAGTTATTCAGCAAACCAAAATGTCACAGCCATCTCACATCCTCATATTATTAAATGATAGAGAAAGATCAAATGGTATTCCCTGACAACTGAAAATACTGGGAGGGTAGGGCTATTGATGAATACCTAAGATCTTTCACTTTGTCACAAAAATGCTTCTCCTGGGATATGCATGAACCTGCAAGTTTCCACAGGGATGAGCGGTGTTCATTTTTCAGGAACTTAACCAGGAAAGGAAAGATTGCACCTTTGCTTCACCATTGTACCTCTTTTCTCAGTCCTAACTGCAAAATTAGAAGGAGCTGGCATCTGCAACTAGATTGGCACTAAGAACAGCACTCTTCCATTAGTTAAACCACCTGCTTGAGAAGCAGTGGTGAAAGATGATGATTAGAGAGTACAAGCACCCATTTGATTCCACTAGAAGAACGAGAAGTGGGCAACGAACAAGTTGTTGTTTTCATCGCTTTCTTACACATCAAAATGGGTTGTGCCAGAAAAGCTGTATTTCCTGCCTCCATGACTTGAACAAGCAAATTATTACACTTTTCAGTTGTCATCATAAATATACAGGGTACCAGATTGCTCTGTATGCATTTTAGGCTTAAGATGTTGAACTACATTTACTTTAACAAAACCAGAAACTCAATATTACTCCTGGCTGTACTTATATTCTCAGAATAAGACCATTAATCTTGTCTTGAACCAAAATCAATTAAGCATGTTTTCCATAATTTTGGATTTCATGAAAGATAAAGGGAGAATATCTTTTGCTTTCAACAAATGCAAAAAATAGACAGAGCCTTCACTAAAAATACAAAAATCACCCTACTGAGGCCTTTTATGTATTCAGTCTTCTAGTAACAGAAATGTTAAGTCAATTCAAAATTGAAAAGGTCAGTTGTTAGTGTCAAATTGAACTGCCACAAAGCAAGCATACATACATCAAGCAGACAATCAAGGCAAGTATGCCAAGTAACTGACAACTGTAAACTTCTGTCTCATTAAAACACTGTCAAAAGAACCACCAGGTCAATGTCATTGTTAGAAAAGTTTACAGCTGATTCACATGAGGAACCTTGACTTTTCTGGTCTCAAAAAAAAGAAATCTAGCAACCATTTATGAAGTCTGAAAAAGTAAATATCAAAAAGCCTTTTAGCAGAAGGAGCATACTCTAATGAAAGTTTAACTAAAAAAAAAAAAAGCCCAGAAAAGAACTTTTAATGAGTTTCCATGTCTACACAAGATACAGCAAATGAAACAGCAAAACATTACCTATTTGCAGGAACTTCAGGCTAACACTCTCAGCAAAGCCAAATGAATATATTTAGCATAAGTATTTGAGCAGAAGTATTGCAACTGCAACATTTAGACTAAATTCTTTTTTTTAACAATGCTTCTATCTTCTATATCAGAGTACAACAAAATACCAGATGGAGGTATAGCCCGGTTGAGAGAAGGCATAACTAGTAGGACAAATATTTTTAATATCTGAAGTAGTCCTAGAAAAATAAAAGTTGCTACTGCACAGGTAACTCAGCTGAAGTCTTCTGCACTGATTTGGTTATCTCATCAGTGGTATCTTGCTAATGGAACTGTGGGTACCCATCATGGGTAAAAGGAGAGGTACAAAGGATTAACTTAATTTGCCTGATGCTTCAAATAAAGTAATGGGCTGCTTTTAGGAGAGTTTCACATGCATATTCAACTATAAAGAAAAGTTACAGTTTTTTCTTTAGTAAATCTACACAGATGCAAATATACACAAGCCCTGAAAATTCGGCATCTGAAAGCCTAACACTCAAAACAAAATCCTCCTAATTTCAACCTGGTGGTCCTCAAACCCTTATATGCTCTACAGAGACTTTTAAACTTAACTTAGTTACAAAATCCTGGAAATGGAAAAGAATTTTCATGAGCTAGAGCATTTCTCCCTACTAAATCAAAATATTTTATAATTTTTTTTCATATCCCAGAGAAAAATTGATATCTCAGAAATTTTTTGAAATTCCATAAAATGCATGGATAGCCCAGGGAAATTCTGGATGCCCCATCCCTGGAAGTGTTCAAGGTGAAGTCGGACCAGGCCTTGAGCAACCTGGTCTGGTGAAAGATGCCCTCTCATGGTAGCTGGGTTGGAAGCACATGGTCTTTAAAGGTCCTTCCAACCTATACCTATCTATCTGTGGTTAGATGAGAGAAGGGGTAAGGAAGAAAGGACAATTTCTCACAAGAAAATTCCATTGGTACTGGCAAAACTGAACCACAAACAATTCTCCACCTGCAGATATTCCTTTACAGTTAGCTTTTCTGTGAGACAGATGAAACAAACAGCAACTTCTACTGTCAGACATGAACTATTTAAAATAAAAGCCGAGTAATGCAAACATTTCTTTCAAACTTTAGATTAATCTTTCACTATCTTTGTAATAGTCACAAAGAATTATAATTACGAACAGCTTTCAGTTCAGCTAGATTACATGAATATCAATGAGTTCACATCTACACTCTCAGACCAATGATTTATAATGACCATTCAAATGCAGTGTAATACTTTGTGCCTTCCTGCAGTACACTACATCCAACTGAAGCAAATTGAAAATAAGGTGAAAGTTTTCTTCCCTCAGACTGAGTGCAATTTTATTATATCATAAAGTGACCATGAGGGAGAGACCCCCCAATGATTTAAAACATTACTTACAAAATGCAGTTGCCTAAAAACTTGCTTTTTTATTAATCTTCTATTATTAATCTTCAGTTTCAACAAATATCGCCAGAAGTGAGATGATATTTTTGCATCCAAACATATGATTTATCCTTTATTTTAAATTTATACTGTCTTTTAACTCACAAAGGTGAGATCTGAGTGAATAGAAATCAACAAATTAACCTGCAACACTCCTGTGTCTCCAGGACTGAATCTTTCCATGGCACATGTTAAAAGACAAAAATTACAAACAATAGTCCAAGATTTGACCCCAATTTGAAACAGTATCCCTACTCCTTTTTATTGTAATGACTTGTTCAGTCCAGAAAAATACACAATTTTATTTTTACTTGTTGCAGTGGTTTGTTAAAAAAAAAAAAATTACTTACTTGCAGCTGAACTGAGTTATCCTGAAGACCTTCTACAATAGGAGAGAATCTATCAACATTTCTTTCCTCTGCTGCTGCTGTTACAGCTTCCAAAATTTTTTCAAGGCTGTGAGAAAAAGAGAATCATTTCACTCAGGAGAGATATTTAAACTTGTTCATTTGCTACCTGAAAAGCCATGTTGCCAAATTATTCACCTGCCTCAACTTCTTGTAAACAAGTTTAGGAGGTTTAAGCAATACTTGTTTCCTTTAGAGATTTTTGTAACCAAAGAATGACTTACTGGATTACAAGGGTTAAGAAAATTATGCTAATAAATATTAAGCAAAAGAATTTCTGCATAACTATTCCCATCTAACCAGTACATCCACATGTCAAAAAGAAAACTCACTGATATGACCACAATAAAAATATCACAAAGGTATGCTGAAAACTGACGATATAATACAGGTATTACTTTCAAACCTAAATAGAAAATTTTATTTCACTCAGATATAACCATAATTTGGGATATTGTAAAATTACCTTACTATTTCTTGCTTGAATATAGTACTTACATGTTTTCCTCTCCGACAATGCACATTGCAGACAGGAGTTTAACGATATCTGTCATCATGTTAGTTTGCTTGGGATCAATCGCTTTGGTCAGCAACAAGAGGCTCCTCTCTTCTCCCAAAATTCTTTCCAACCCATACTAAACAACAGATGAACATTTGTAAGGGAGGGAATCCAAATGACTACCGAATATCTAGTAATGACAATGATGGTTCCATCAAGTAAGGTATTTCAAATGACATTAAATCTGTGAAATACTTAATTAAAAAATTAAATGAGAGAAAAGTCCCAGACAGGTCACTTATTCTGTAAGAAGGGCATATATCAGCATCAAAATTTCACATTATTGTCTTGGAATATTTCTGCAGAGAGGAAGTGGCAGACTTCTGGCAGAGAGAAAGAACTTCAAACCACAACTGACCAACCCACTACTTCACCAAATTGCACAGGCTTATACCCATCATGTACCTTATCTAATTGAGCTGTAGTAATTTAGATTTCCAGATTAAATAAAATCCCATACCTTATTATTCATGAAGGCTCTCAAACACTGTATAACTTTATGCTGACTCCTCTTCACAATTCTGTCCTGACTGAAAAAACCAAAAATTTAGTGTAAATAAATGCTCTTTAAATATTAAGAAAAGCTAACATTTTTATATTAAAGCCTTACTTTTTTGTCTCAACCAATCGTTCCAAAACATCCAACAGCAGTCCCAGACCTTCTCGGCCAAAGTTTTCAACCCAGCTACAGAGAAAGAAAAAAGACATTTAAAAAATTTGACGTTTAGAAGACTAATCACAGTGAAAGAAAATTGTCACCATAAATAAAAGCAGATATAACTGGGTGGTTTTAAACACAAAATATCTCCAAGAGAACACAACAAAAATTTAAAATTTCAGCTACTACCAAAGGCATCTTTTGGTGAGGTTAAATCCTTGGCCAGTTGTTTCTACATGAAGGCCTTGATTCATGGTCCTGCTTAGTATTGCTCAAAACCCCTTGATACCAAATACAAGTAAAGGAACATTGACAGCAGCACTCACAATCATAATAATAGAAAACCGGATACCTTTTTTTTTTTCTTCTAGAAGTAAATATATTATGAAAATAGATTTTCTCTTTCCTGGATGGGTGTTTTATTCTGAAACAGATTAGGCAAATAACTGGCAACTATTTTTGGCAGATCTGATCACATCTGTCCTAAAGATAATCCTGCAAGATTCATTTCTTTGAACATTTTGTATTAGCAGAATTATGAGCAGCCACTTTGCTGTACATCCAACAGCTGGGGATGATTGACTAAAATACTGATGTATTCTTACTGCCCATACCTCTGCTTCCACAAGAGAACAAAAACTACTTACACTACCCAAAGAAAACATTCAGCTTTTTGTCATTCTGACAAAACACTAAGTTATCAGTGCCTCTATTTTCAATGTATTAAAAATGCCCTCTTTAAGAAATTCAAACTGTTGCAACTATTATACAAAAGGAGAAGAAATAGTTGCAGATAACTAGTTATCTGTAGTGCTATGTACAGCTAGATCACTTGAACCACTTTCGATGAAGTGTGCTGGCAACTGTGAGGTCAAAACACCTAAATTATTTACCTGAAGATCAGTCACCAAGATTGTCCTTTTTGAGGCTTTCTTTTTATAGTGATGGGAAATAAACACAGCTTTTTGCAGTAGCCATAGATTTCAATACCTGTTTCTAAGTACCAGGGATCAAACTACAGAGTTTCACTTGATTCAGATTTTCTCTGTGAACTAAAAATACATTGTACAAAAAAAAAACCTAATTGAAAACAACATTGTAGAACCACTTCTTGAATTAGAAACTGAAATGTCAACAAGATTTAAAAGTTAAGTTGATTAAAGTACAGGAATTGAAAAATCAGAAAAAAACCAGCCTAATTTATATATCGTCAAAAATATCACAGCCTACAACATGCAGAATGACAGGTTAAATTCAATATTAATACCTTTATCCTTTGTTATTATATATGCACAAAATAAAATCCCAACGTTTCATCCATTATTTCTCATTGTCCATATCACTCAAAGCTGAAGTTTAAAATAATAATGGATTTATAGCAGCTGGACCAGAGGTCAGTATTTTCGTGTCAAAGCAAGTTCTTACTCAAAGATCTGGCTACTGGAAGGAAAATCAAGGTCACCAATATCCGCATCCAACAAACATCAACTGTTGCTACATATCAGAAATATGGTTTCAAAATGTTTACTCCACAAATTTTTAGTATGAAAAACAGTGTGTTGCTGTTCCATTTCTGCTTTTGTATATAAACCCTACGTAAGAACTTACGGTTTTTAATAAGGCTATTTTAAAATGCTCTCTTTAAGTCTAGTGAGGTCTATCTAAACATTCCTTTTTCAGCACCACTAAATACACCAGAAGACTGTTTCAGATCATGTATGTTCTAATGGTTGTGATCTTTCTTTTGATTTGTAGACTAAAACACATTCATGGACAAGTAGTATAGATTGTTTATTAAACTGCTGTCTATTCAAATACCTCTTCTCTGGTGTTTTTGTAAGCCAGGGTCACTCTTATTTCCAATTCAAAGCTCTCAGATTCAGACATATTCTTAGGCCACACATCCATTAACTAGCACCTCACCAAGATCACAGGCTTTGGTTTGTTTTGGTTTTTTGTGGAAGGGGAAGTTAGCTTTTCTCTTGATGTGTAGAACAGAGGCAGCAAAGGGAATGACATACAAAAAGATGAAACTATCCAGTCATATCAAGAACAGAGAGAATAGATTGCTCTAAACAGAAGCTGTCACACATTTCATACATGTTGTATTTCTCTTTCCAAGTGTATTCCAACAAGCAAAGTTCGGGTTGTGGGTTGTTGGGGTCTTTTTTAAGAAGGGGAAGCAATTTTTTATCTAAAAGTAGTTTCACATTCATGGAGGAAGTATATTTTCTGTAACACCATTTGTCAGAAAAACTCAGGCTACTGTAAAGCATGTTTCTTCCCATATGAACCATGAAATATTCTAAATAAGACAAGACAATCCGATTCAGAAACAAATGAATAGAAGGAAAGAAGCAAATACCCACAGAGAAAACCCACATCAGCAACTCTGCCAAGCCAGACACAGAGAAAAGAAAGTTGTGCAATCCTTTTCTAATCATGTCCCAACATTTCATTTGCATTATTTTAAATTACACCCCAAACAGTTTCCCCAAATCATATGTTCAACCATTGTCTTAAATGGTAACTCTAAAACAAAAGGATGTAAATAGAGTAGAATAGGAAAAAATACAATTTCATAAAACAAAGTCAGCATTCACAAATCAAGCTGCATGGAACAAATCAAAAATAAGACTGATCAGTGATTAGTGAACAGTTAACCTTCCTTCAATAAAACACAGGTAAACAAAGGCTGTGCTTTCTTCTGTATAGATAAACCCTACAGATACAGAAAAAAATACCAGAAGGCAGGAAGGAATAAAGCTTAAAGTACACTGGACAGAAGGAGTCAATTAAAAAGATAAATCTTTTCTGGTGAACAAACTTACACCAAGGTGCCTAACTCCCATTATAGATCACCCTGACAAAAACAAGTTAGAAGATCAAAGAGTTAGAAAATATTTCAAAAATAAAAATGCAAAAAAATTGACTACTTAGCACTAGAAAACAAAGGGACCTGCTTCTGCACCACATTTAATTTACCTTCTCTTAGTATTACTTTGTATAGATCAGCCAATTCTATTAAAAATAACAAACCTACAGAGGATACATAACCAATGAAAAAAAAAGTTACAATCATTCACTAATGCATACATACTCATTAACTGGAAAACCCTGAAACATGTACCTCTACATATCCATTAATTTTAATCCATTAAGAAATTAGAATATGATTAATCTCTTCAATATGCGTTAATGATGTTACCTGACAGGATTACTAGTCAAGGACACACGGAGAGATTCTAAGCAAGTGACTAGTCTTTCATCCGTTGACCCAGATTTTAAATCCTGAATAAATTCTTGGGGAGAAATCTTCCTACTGTTCTTGAGACTTCCCTGAAACACAGAAAATACATCTGTTTTTTATTTGGTGCATATAGAATTTAAATAGATTACTAATGGCTAATCTTTGTTTCTGTTCTTTGAAAAATACATCATGTAGACCTATAAACCCATAACTGATGCCTAGCTACTATTTGCCCAATGCTGACTAAATTTGGTCATTTTATGAACATATTTATAATCAGTAGACAAAGCAGCAGGCATCAAACGTACAAATTTATCATGTATGCTCAGTGAAATAAAATTTTTGTATTGAATGGATTCTGTTTATGCATTGCAAACAACTTAACATTTAATATTCAACAGAAGAAAAAATCAATTCTGAGGTCCTCTGAAGAGATCACAGGGCACATGTCCAGAAGGGTGACTGCAATCAAGTAAGAATACAAAGCAAAGAAGCAGCACACCAAAACACTCAGTGTGTTACTGCAGTAACTTCTGCTCTTGCAGAAGTAGACACTCTTGCAGACATTGAAAAACAAGAAGTCTAGTCCACTTAATATCCATTTCACATGAAGGATAGATATGTTTTCTATAGAACATAGCCAAACACAAAAAAGCAGGCATACAACGGTGTATAAAACTTAGATTTGAGTTAATTCATTGCAAGACTCCTTCTTTTGAGAACAGAAGCACAAATGTCATGTTGCACAAAGAGACCTACTAAATAATTCTTGATTAATTAGTGGCTTAAGTCAGGAATTGAAGAGAATTAGACTTACAATGCAATAATAACTTGAAATTTTTCACTGTAAATAGTGAGGTAGTCTCATTATATTATTATAGATAGCTTCGTGCAGATGATGTTTTCTCCCTTTGTTAGATCCTCAGGAAATATTGAGAAATTATCTTTTCTTCTGTGAATTAGAAGATGATTAAATAGTTTCTCGCAAAGAAGCGAAGTTAAAAGCTGGGAAGCGTGGTTGACAGACCAGGCTGCTGAGCTGCCATTCAGAGGGACATCAACAGACAGAAAAAACGGGCAGAGGAATTTCAGGAAGTTCCACAACAGAATACTGTAAATCTTGAACCTGAGGAGGAATCATCCCATGCACCAACATGTGTTGGGGCTACTAGCTGGAATGTAGGCTTGTAAGAAAATAGGGGTTGTGATGGATGACAAGTTGATCACAGTTAAGTGCATCACCGGCTGGCCAAGGGAGATGACCCTTCTCCTCAGCTCAGCAGTGGTGAGACACCTGGAGAATTCCGTCCAGTTCCTGACTCCCCAGCATGAGAGACATGGACATATTGGAATGAGTCCAGAAAGGGTTGTGGACACAATTACAAGAGAATCTGTAGTACATGGAAAAGGCTAGTAGAACTGAAATTGTTCAGCCCCAAGAAGAGAAGGCTTAGGGGAACCCTATCAGTGAAAGGACAAGAAGCACAAACTGAAATATAGGAAATTGGTTAAACATAAGACAAACACAAACTTTCCCCTCCTCCCTCTGTTTTTTTAAGCATGAGGCTGGTCAAGCACTGGAACAGGTTGCTCAGGCAGGCTGCATTGTCTCTTCTATCAGAGATACTAAAAATGGAGTAGATAAGAAGTTGGATGAGACTGTCTCCAGAGGTCTCTTCCGATCTCATTCTATTCTATGACTCTGTGACAACAGAACGTTGAGGGCTACAGAAGTCTCCACTGCAACTATATTTCCTCAGACTTGATAACAGATGCTCCAGACACCAAAAAAAAAAAAATCCACTACTGCCAGGAATCACCCCAAAAATATAGCATCTCGTGTTATATTTCGAAACATCACGTGCAGTACATGGAATATCATTCCGAACATGCGTCTGAACTGATGGCGATCCCTACCCGCACAAGTGTGAGGGTAACTTCCAATAACTCTGTTCCACAAAAAAAAGTAGATCGAGACATACAGCAAGGGATGAGGGTTGAGGCAAGAATCTGGAAGACACATCTAGGAAACGTCGAGAAAATTTAAAAAAATCTGTAACAATAAATGTTCCCACAAACAAAAATAAACTCAGTATTTTCAGCTGAATCTTTCCAGCTGGACTCTGCATAGATGAGATAACAGACTGACTAGAGACAAAATGACCAAACAAACCCCCAGCAGCTTTCATGACAAAATATTTAACTAAATGTTACAAGAGAGCTGGAAATTTTAAAAAGTCTCGGAAATTCTGCTGGCAGCTCCTGATGTGCATAGACTGCTTGATAAGCACTACTTGTATGCCTAAGCCTATGGATTAATATCCTGTGTGGAGAATCTGTCATTTCCAGTGACTTCCCCCAGCAGTTCCTGCTGAAAAATTGACAAAACTGATGCAACTAAAATACTTATAAGTTGTCACTAAAATTGCTTTCGTTTGATGCACAGTCATATAGGACAGTCATATGGACAGGACCTACAGTTAAGATGGTTAGAAGATATTTTGAAGGGAATTTAATATAATCAGTAGCAATGTGTGAAGTGCAAAGATGACATGGGACAAGAGCCCAGCCAGACTAGAAGAATTCACTAGAATGACATTCCAGAAAGCCTCATGTGACACATCCGAAAACAGCGTCACAAGCAGTGGTGACTCACATCAACATCCACAGAGTAACCAGTCACCCCATTTCAGACTCAGTTCCCCACTGGAACACTACCTTATGCAAAAGAACCAGTGAACTGTGAATGTCTGTACAACAAACTAGCACAGTGCCAAGTACCACATATTCATTGTTATGCCAAAGTTCTGCAACATAACAAGAATATGATACATCTGCTGGTGCTTAAATAAAATGAGAGCTGCATTTGGTACCAATTGTGAAACTGATTATATTAGCTGTATTTCAGCATGGGAAAAGCTGCTGAAGTTCAAAATCTTCAAGTTAGCTGAGAAAGAGGGAATATCTTGAGGCATCAGTGCCTCTAGAAACTTAATTGCTCAACTGAAAAACAACTGGTCTGTGAGCAGATGCAGCATGAAGTCAGCATTAATTAATCTAGTTAAAACATTACAAGGGAGCAATGTGAACAGCAAAAACAAAATCTTGAGAAGAAAACTCACTTTAAAAACCCAGTTTGTGTGTTTTGAAGACGTAAAACAGCAAAACCCATGGCAGAGTAACATGATAGCAATGCTGCTTTTATTTCCACTTTATTAACCCTAAACATGGAAAATTATTTTCAAAACTTTTCTTTTCTGCAAGTATTACTATGCAAAGAGGTGTACTTTGTGATTATTGGAAAGGAGCTGTGCACTTCTAAGAAAGAGAAACCCTGACGCTGTGGTCAATGATAAAGCTTTGATTACAGTAGAGCCCGCTTTGATCACCAGAGGCTGTTTCATTTTCATTGATTCATTAAAAGTACAGTCTCTGCTCTTCATTTTAATAGTTCTTAAAATTATAACTTCTTTAAATGAAACATGTTCAGTACTTTCCATAACAGTTGTGAATGAGGGTATCTTTCCCAAGGCAAAATATCTCAGTACCCATCTCCTTAAAGTTCAAGAAGTATGAAAAGAAGTATGAACAATCAAAAGAAGTTACTGCAGTATCACTTATAGAAAGAGAGGCCTGAGATTGGGTTAGTTGCACACAGTAGTCAGGTGCTACATGGCATTTCAACTGTTCTGTAAAAGCATGACACTTTGATGAAGTCAAGGTACACCAGAAGTTAGCCAAGTACTCTTGGGGTGCAGTGCACTATTCTCTCTAGACTCAGAAGGCACTCAGACAGTCCAACAAACTCAAGGAATGAAAGAGCATGCCAGGAACAAAGAGTTTTCGTTGGCAAGGGAAGGAATTTCCCATCGCAGTAGCTCCAGCACTAATCTGAAATCATCTGCAGCACTATTGTATCAAAATACTGAACCTGTGCCTCACAGAAACAGCTTCTCCCAGTACACAACAGGTGAATGTCACTTCCAGTAAAGACACAGCCACAGAAAGACAGTTCAGGAAAGGAGTGCATGGACTGGTCTTTAGTCATGTCCCACCGCAGAAAGGGGAATACGTGGGCTAACAGCAGAGGAAGGGAACAGAAAGGAGAAAATGCTGTTGGGGGCTTTAGGAAAACACACAAGACAACAGTGTGTGGGAACAAATCACTGCCCCGGTGGGGAAACAGACCTTGTCCTCTTCAACAAAGTACCTTATACAACTGCTTCGGGCATAGAGCAAGAAGGTCCACTGCCAAAACACAAGAGTGATGACATCCAAAGACAAAAGGAAAATTGCAAATTGCACTCAAAAAGAAGGATCAATGAGACCTACCCTGTTATATAGGTTTCAGTTCTTTTCAAGTTTTAAGTGCCAAAAAACAAAAACATGAAAACCTATCTCTTGACAAAGAGAGCCTTAACATCATCACCATCAGTATGCTATGATTCCAGCAACAGATGTGACTGCAGCAACTCTGCACAGCCAGTCACGTCCTATTATTACATTACTTTTTAGATCAAACAGCTGAGGTCTTAAAATACATATGGAGACTAGGGGTGTCAATGATACATAAACCCTCACATACTATTTTGGGTAGATAAACTTCAAGAATGTTGAAGGATTTACTAGTCTGAAGTTTTTTGATTTCCCATGCAATATCCCTAAAAATGAAAAACAAGCTAGACCTAATCTTCTGATATTAAGGACCTGTTATGCTGTAGAAAGACTAACAGCTGTGACGAACTAATTATCTTAAATAATCTCTAGGCAGTTCAGTCCAGCACTAGGCCTACCTAGCTCCCTAGAAGTGCTAGACCATTACACTAATAAGGTACATCATTTGAAGGAGACAGTAAGATAAATATCTCAGTAAAATTACTATACTTAATGTTTTATTTTCTCAGTATTTAGTTATAATTGCATACAGGCAATTTTTACTGTTATCTCTGGTCACATACAGCAGGGAGAGTCAAAAATTCAAACGTATGAATTCTAAAACAATCAGAATATCTGAGGACAGGATTAGCTATGCAGCATTTAGTACGGGAGTCAGTTCCCACTCTGCAAAAACTAAGCCATTTTTCATATGCCAACTGCATCCTTAATTTGGCCCTTACATACAACTCCTTGCACAGCTTTAAAACAACAAGTCATTATCTCTATAGGTAGAAAAAATGGACAATAATTGATTTTTTGCACAACATTTTTATTATCAGCTATTACATAGCATCAAACATGAATTCTATATTAAGTCAGGCATGAAAAAGGCTCACCAGTTGAGGAATTCTTTTTAAACAATGCTAGAAAAAGAAAAAGGTTCACCTTAAACTTTTGCAAGAAGTTTTTGCAGAATCTTTCCATCTACGCTCTTAGCCCTACCTTTACCAAAAAGTAATGCTGGTTTGTGTATAGAAGACCCATTTAAAGTACAAGTGACCATCTGCCACTGTATCTTGTAAAATAGTAAGATAGACACAAAGTTTTTTAAAGGTCACTATGAGAAACAGAAGTTAGTCAAAGCAATGTAACATGCATGCATCACTTTTTCTGTCCAACATAAAACAATATAAGCTTTTAGTCATTTACTTACAGACTTAGAAGCAGTGCTAATATATTGCATCACCATTTCTTTTTTGGTATTAAAATCCTTTTCTCTCAATGGCATCTTCTTGTCTTCATTTAAATTCATATCTTCCTAGAATGGGATAGGAAAAAAAAAGAAAAAACAGTCTTAAATGTCATACAGCAACAGAATTATTTAAATATAAAAGACTGACTTAAATAAAATAAAGAATCGAGACACAAAAATACGAACTTAGGCAACTGAAAGCTGTTATACAAACACCTTTTCATAAGATGCTAATCAAAATCATAAAAACCCTTATCCATATTTCCTCTGAACTCAGACTGAAAAAAAACCCAGTCAATTATGCTGGGATTAACATGTGCATCACAACCATTTTTAGTACACTCTCTTCTTAGAAAAGACCTACAGTTTCTCACACACATGCACCAAACTACAGAAAAGCATTGTTTAATACTTCCCAAAACATTTATAAATGTACTCAAACCAGTATTTTGCATATTTTTAATTTCAATTTTAAATTTTAATTTATTCCATAATTCTCTTCCTCCGTTCCCAGATGCTTCATCCTAGGCAGCAGAATGTAGTTTGCACTGAAACTAGTTCACAAATTAATAATCACCTTTGCAATAAGCAAGGCCCAAATTCTTAAAGATTAAATCAACACCTCCAACTATTATCAAAACCCCATCATAATTCATTCACTCCAACACAAATCCAGAGGTCCAAAAGAGCAGAGAGAGACCTACACTCAAAACCACACAAGTGACACTTCTGAATGTCACTAATGTTTCTGACTCAGAGAGTTCTACTGCTCCAGCCTAGAAATGCTCTGGTCATTGTAATCAGTTGCCCATCTGTGAGAAATGGCATTTCCTATCACGGTGTAGGTTAAAGAATAAAAGGAAAAAAAAAAAAAAAAAAAAAGAGTTTTAAGGAACAATTAACAATTTTGGCACACACATATAAAGCACATACAACATTACTATGTGCATTACCCAAGCTTAGCAAGAATTACTGCAGTTATTTTCAGCTGAGACTCATGAGGTGAGTTCCCACCAGCTTTGGCAGGAGCAATGCTACAAAATAAGTGGGTAACCATCTTGATATCAAAGTTATTTCACCTAGTCAGAAATCAAAGACAAACAGCACAGACAAACCTTAGAATTTATACTACACCAAAACTTAAGTGTCCTTGTCTTTCAATAGCTTTCATGCTGAGTGGAATAGAATCAAGCACAGTTCCTAGAAACATGTACACTTTCGCATAAATCCAAGCTACGAGAAGTTATTGCAGAAAACACTTGACCCCTGTCCTGGTTTCAGCTGGGATAGGGTTAATTTTGAACTTAACCTGAACTAAAAAAAAAAAACCTTTTCACATTGTCATGTAGCTATTGCAAAGTTCATTCTTCTATTTAAAGTAGTTCCCTTCAGACTTGCTCCTTTATGTTTTCTGAAAAGTAGCTTCTAAACTTAAATAAAAGTATCTAATTTCTAAATACAAAAAAAACCCCAAGAATTAAGAAACCTGTCAATACAAACTCTGTTCCATAAGCCTAGATATAACAGCAGGTTAATTTATGGGAAATATTGTGTCTGTGTGTTCAGTAAAAAGTAATTTCTTTGTTCTTACCAAGAGAAACATCATTAAGGCAATTAATTTATACAGATTAGAAGTATTCAGTGATACAAGGGGCACAACAGATACTGCTTAGTTAATAAAATATTTTATCTCCATCCTTTTATTTCTTAAATAATTGAAATACATTCTACAGATGAGCAATACCTCTTTGGAAAATAAGAATCTATCATTTCACATGGATATTTTCCTAACAGCACTAACAAAAAAGGCGCTAAATGATAGTTCATTATTATCTTTAACTGTCTGGTTTTATGAGTTCTTTCATAATTTTTGCCATGAAAAACACACAAGACACCACTGCATAAAATATTGGAAGAAGGAAGCCATTTGCATCCAGGGAAACCCCAAGTATAATGCAGACATTCAGTAAACCCTCAGAATTTAAAAACTTCTCCCTTCAGTACTAACACATTGACTATCTTTTTTTTTGTGCAAAATTAGTTCTAAAAGCCTGGCAACAACATTCAAATTGTTCACCAATCCACCCCCCCAAATCACTTAATTTGATCAGAACAGCAAACTAGAGGCTACAATATATAATTAGCTATGTAATCTACTGTGACTAAACTAGCTTTATTCCAGCCCATTCACATGTGGATAATCTGAAAAATCCTTTCTGTAGTACATGTTATAGATAAAACAACACTGATAAAGTAGCTTATCAAATACAAGTTTAAGTGCTTTGTTATTCAACGAAGCTAGGAAAGCATTCAAATTATCCAGATGTCATCAGTACTTTAACATATTTTTGCAAAGTAGTTTTAAAATTGGAATTAATTATTTCAGGATCCATGGATATAAGCATTTCTATTTATCTAGACAAGCAGTAGTAGGTTTCTGAGGATTTATTGAAAGTTTCCATTTATTTATGGCATAGTACAACATCACAGACTATCCTACGCCAGAATGTCTGCAGGATGGCAGAGAAATACAATCTAAATGCAGGGGGTGTGTGGAAGGAGGCACACCTTCAAGTTTTATTTTAAAATTTCTCCCATTTCCTAACATTTGAGCAACTATCATTTACAGTGAAATTTCTAACAGAAGCAAGACATCAAAGTACACAAAGAAAAATGAACCATTTGGCAACATGTCCAAATACAAAAGTTGATAACACAGTTAATTATTCCTTTCCTTCACCAGCTTAACCATGAAAATCCTGAATGTTATCTCTCAGTTATAGTTCTCAAGAGTTCTACAAAGGCTTCTTCAAAACTAAGCTATCATCACTGAATACTAGGAAGTACAAATTCCACAAAGGTACTTCTCCCGCAGTGCATTTCATTTTCTCCACATGCCAGTCCCTGGTAGTCCCTTTGTGTTTCAAGAGTTACTTGTTACTTTGTGTGAGGCAGAGAAAGAAATCATAATCTAGGCATCATTCTCCTTGTTAATGTTCTCTTGTGCTCTTCAGATTTCAGTCACTCTTTTCTCATGGCCATTCCGTGTTTAGTTTTCAATTGACCAAAATGTCATCATCATGACAAAAAGCTCAACCTATTGAGGTGCTACCAATGCCACACGATCTTTGTGACTGCTCTTTTGTAGTGCACTAACAATGAGAGCTAAGGAAAGAAGCAAATTTGCAGACAAATGCTGCTTTGGAGGCAAGTCTCTTTTTTTGTGCAAGAGTGACACAGCATATAAATTTAGAACTAAATGCGGCTGTGACATTTGAAGGCACAAAATCTGTAAAAGTTTCAGATCATCTTGAAAGAAAGAAGGATCCCCCATTTCTTGTTCCTCCTCAAAATGTTGCTTCTAATTTCTATTTTAAATATACTTGGGGCAAAAGATTACAAAAATAATTCCAATACTTTATTTCCTGAGAAACACCCTTAAAACCACATAATTAAAACTCACAACAACAATAACATTAATAATTCAAGTAAATATTAGAACACATGCACTGAAGAATACGTGCTCCACCTATCACTCAGCCATGTTGTCATTCTTCAAGTAAAAGAAAGTGTAAGACTCTTACCATCATTTTTTCAAACAGTGCTATGATTTCTCTTTCCGACAGTGGTTTTGGAGCAAAGTCCTCTGGGTCCAGGGGTGTGGATGACCAATCTGTAGAATGTGACTGCTTCATGTGTGGCAGAGGAGGTCTTTCTTTTTTACTTCTTGGAATTCTTATACTGGCAAATCTATCCAACTGAAAACACAAAAAGGTATAACATATCACAAACTGCTTCCATTCTGTGTAACTCTTATTAAGATGAGTGTTCTTGGAAGTTAAACATCCTTATTTTTCTATGGTAGCTTACCTGTTATTTAACTGCCTTATTCTAAAGGGTTTTCCTAAAGATACGTATGACGGTCAGTTGCCTAGCACTGGAGTTAACCGACCAGAATCCCATTACATTAGAGAGAAATCATGCAGAACATCAGAATTTTACAGAAAGTTTGGAGGAATTGGTATCTACAAAACCAATTTATGAAGAATTCTTTACAAGCGCTACATGCGGAATATGAGAAAGCAGGCTTATTTACCAAAAGCTTAGTTTTAAAGTGGTTTTAGTTATTCAGAAACAGCTGTACTCCTAACATGGCTACAGAATATATAGATATGCAAAGAAACTACTTTTTATTAAAAGACCAGTTAGCATAACTAAGACACGGTTCTATTTATTTTCTTACTTGCATCATGTTATACAAAAATTTAGTGCCTCTGTTCCAATTATTTAGAAATTCATTTTGGGGAAACCATTGACTCCTCTATTAAAGTTACGCAGAGTATGTTTATGATTTCATGAATGATCCTTATGACTAATCCCTAGCACACGTCAATCACTCTGGCTTTATTTACCCTTTTCTCAAGAGCCAAAAACCTGCTTTGGAAAAGTGGTTTGGGTTGTGGGATTTTTACCTGGTTAGGTATTTATCAACTTTTTGATCAAGAGTTACTATGAGAAATTTCACACATTTTCAATGCTGGAGCTTGTGTGTTTTAATGTACATGGGCAAGGACAAACAGAACCCAAAAGCAGCTGACACGTAATGAGATGCGCTACATCTTCATCGTCTTTGTAGCACCCTTTTGAACAGATATGAACAGCAACATCACACTTGTCAACACAAAAGAAAGTTACGGAAACATTTGATGCATAAGAGATTTTGGACAAGATTTCAACCATATCAACAGACTTCTGTCTTGGAATGCTATGCAAAAATATTCTGAGGCTTCAATAAATCTTTAAGATAAGTATCTTGAGACAAGTACATCAGTTACCAAACTAAATGACAAGTAAAATTATTATAGCATCTGTGGAATTAAGATCAGAGAGAGCAAAGAAAATCAGTAGAAAAAATTTGGTACAAGTGTTCCACTCTAGTCAGAGCAAGAATTGACTATCAGACATCCATGAAGAGAGGTTTAGAGGAAAAATAAAAAGACTTTAATTCTTCCTGTTCAAAATTGAAAAGAAACAGTTTTTGGAACACAGAAATAGATTGTAAGCCACTCACAGATGGTGCTAGAACATGCAAAAGCAGAAAATTAATATAGCATAAACATAAAAGAGCTCAGCATGGATGATGGGGCCCTTCTGTGTCACATCAAACCAGCAGGCAATGAGGAAGAACATACTCTACGGGAATAATTACATAGGCAAGACCCAGGAAGAAAAAGAATGCAACAAAAGCAAAAGGGAGGGTAACATCACTGGAAGTGGAGAGTCATCAGTGGCAAAAACCATCTTACATCTTGACTAGAAAGCAATTTCTCTTCCCGCTTTTAAAATCAGAAGTCTCTGGTAAGCATGGGGGGATGAAGCCAGACTTCAAACTGAAGTGACTAGACTGGAATTGTAAAAAAATCCTATTATATGAGATTTTTCTTTTCAAGCAATATCTTTCACAGAGCACTGATGAAAGGCAGCATGCCTGCTCCAAAGAATGAGTTAGCCAGTAGCTTCTCCATGCCCCCACATCTTCACTATGAAGTGCATAACCTAAGACACAAGCTGTTGTATTTGCAGATGGTTCACATGCGGACTTGAAGCAGGAGTAGAGGGAAGACACTTGGGCTGAAATAACAGATTTCAGCCCATGAACCAGTGAACATATTCCCCATATTCACCAAATCCTATACCACTCATCCTAGAGGAGGAAGGAACATCTTGGAATATATTTGATCAGGCAGAACATGTAAGACAAATTGAGATAATAGGATTACAAGCACATTTAAACATGTGTCAAACTAATTACTTTAAATAATTTAAAACAATGTAGTCTAAAAAGAAGATTCCCATACATTAATAAAAGGGAATTCACAACAAGACTTGCACAGCAGTACAGTGTGGACATTCTACGTATACTTCCCTTTTGAATTATACATTGATAGTGCTTCAGAAAAGTTAATACCTCTCAGTATTCCATACAGGTGAATAATTTCATGGTCCACAGAAAGCACTATACAGAAAGAACAGAAATTTCATTGCTTGGATGTAATGAAATCTACCACTGATGCTGCTGGAGATCCAAGTGCACAGAGGAGAAAACGACAAAAAAAAAGTTCAATAATCTTCCGTGTTACGCCAAAACATTTTAAATCAGGCTAACCGGCTATAGCTAAGCTTAGCTTTGATACAAAGTTTCACCACAGTTTAAAGCAGGTTTGACCTTGTATCTTTTCTATTTTTTGGTATTTATTTTACCAATGAATACATATAGATCCATACAGGAACAGTGCTCTAGGACAACAAGAATAATATCTGTATGAGCCAAAATGAAGCAACCATAGAGGATGGATGGCAAGGTTTCATTTGCTTATTTCATAAGCCCACTATTATTCCACTGAGAGCCCATGAAATAATGCCCACACCACAGCCCTGAAAAATCAAAGTTACACACAGATCCACAATACAAACTTTCTGGCTCATCACACTTTCTGATCAGGTCCCTAGAAAGTCAATCTATTTGTGCTCTCATTTTGATCTTAGTGATGACTTCTTATACCGTTCTCTGTAAGAAAATAGTATATATTGAACTTACACACTTGATAATGCAGGAATTAATGGATTAGTTACTGCCAGACTAATTGTTGGTGCTATATATCAAGACATCACCTCCTAACAGAGCTGCTATGCATGCAGGAGTGAAAGGTGTTACTTCATTGCCACCCTGCCTCCCTCATCTCCCCCTTAATTAACATATCAAATCACCTATTCCTATAGTAAGAAATTCCTCAAAAATGAAATCCAGCACATGCATGTATAAAACCACATGCATTATCACTGTAGGTGATGGCCTTGGTAATAGCACTGAAAATGGCCCTTGTGATGGCCCTGCTTCTTCATCATTTCCACCCTCTCCAACCTCCTCGTTCTTGACAGCTTTTGCTAAACCTTTTTTGAAGGGTGACTTTCATATACGTTTCTTCCGCTTGTGTACAGGGGCAAGTGACACTAGTACATGCTGTTTCTCTGCTTCAGTGGCAGTGTTCGTCATCAGGGTTGAACTAACCACAGTGTCTGTAACAGTGGCTGGAGCAGCTGTAGGGCCTGGTGTCCCACTGTCAGATTTAGAGACCTTCTTTCCCTCCTGAGGCCACTGGGCAGTCCTGGGCATGGCTTGGTAGCCTAGGCTAGGCACCAACACATTGCAGTGGTTTGGGTCCTCCTGGGTTGCCAGCACACCTTTCCCAAGGCCAAAACTTTTACTGGTGTTTCTGGATTATGCACCTGCTAGGGGTAAAGCGCAAACACAGATCACTGCCCTAGGTACTGGCCCATAGAGTCCCACGCACCCCTTCACTCCAAACTATCCAGCTTTTGGGCAAATGTCTGGGTCATGTCCTTAATTAAAATTGAGTCTGACCTTAAATAAGACCTGAACCATATGCAGCAACATGTTGACTCCCAGAAAAAGGATTAGGTTGGTTTCAAGGGTGTTTAAAGGATATTCAAAATCTTGAAAGTTCTCAAAGGCTATTGTAATCAGCCTGGAGGAGAAGGAATGAAAGGAAGAGGGAAGAAAGATGTAGGAAGGTATCTTCCCCATAGGTTGTCTTTCTGAGGACACAACTTCTGATACCTCATTACGAAGACAGAGCACTACAGAATTATTATGGTTTAACCTAAAATATGTTACTAGAAGTACTGAACAGCCTTCTTTATTCCACTCCCATTCTCATGAAGAAACACACACGTTCACATACATATAAATACATATATATATGGGTCATCAGGACACTGATGGTGATCACTAAGCACAATCTATTACCAGAGTTCTGATATGAAATATATGTAAGTACAAAATATTCCTTTCCTGAGTGAAGGCATAAAGCCAAGAGTATTGCTTACAGCTTTTGCTTTTTCTCCGGGTGTTCTTCTCACTCTGCCTTATAGATATGTAGGACAAAAAGTACTAACACCCTTTATTTTCAAGTTCACGTTTTTAACTGCCTGCTATTTATATACTCAGTAAACACACTTTCACATCTGAAAACTCTGCTCAAGCACTGCAGCATAGCTCAATCTCCCAGACATTTTGCCAGTCATTTTAGTCACAGAAGCCACCAGCTCAGTCATGAAAGTCTGCTCTAAAACCGTGATGCTGACACACGACAAAGACTTAGGGGAACATTAACAATATAGGAAGGAACAAAAGGAGAGAGAATACAAAATGGAACAAATCCTGTTGCTTCACTTGAAATAATTACTATTCCTACTGGATAGGGAACAGACACAACGAACTTGGGTTGCAACAATTTATTTCGGTATCTTCAGAACTAAGCAACCCACTTAGCAGCAGAAATACTTCTCAGAAGATCAAAGAAGTTACTTCCAATGACTCTGAGTCAAAGACCTCTTAATATATTTTTCCTCCTCGAAGCTCCAGAAGATTAAAAAAGTATATTCTTTCTTTGACAGTCAAATTGCTCTACAAGATTAACTTCTTAGTATGTGAGAAATTCTACTGCTAGCAGTAGAGCTTATAGGAAAAGCAAGACTTGCATAAAACGAGATACACAGAAGAATCCCTTTGATAAAATGACTTATTCCTAATATGCTCAATCTCAGAGATTATTTTACCTATCTAAAATTTATAGAATTTAGGCATGTGCACAATCCCATCCTAAATGTATAGACAATATTTCACACTGAATCTTATTTCTCTACATACTGAAAATTATACAGACTTACTAATCTTTAAAGCAGTTGCTAAGAAATCAGTATAATTTTATGCTAGAATGAATTTTAGTATGCTTTTCATTTTTGTCTACATAAGATACCTTTCAATAAAATTCTGTTAATATGCAGGTTTTCTTAACCTCTCTGAGCCTTACTCTCACACTCTCTCTCTCTGCCAATGCTGAGGCAGGCATGCCAGCAAACTGCATCTCAGGACGTGGAAGAGCCTCTCCCCAACAGGGGGGAGGGGACCTAAGAGACAGGGAGAATGCAGGTAGGTCCCTGCTTGGAGTGGCAGGTGAATCCCCTCCCAGACTACCAGGGAAGCTGTCCCTAAACATCTGTTGTTTGTGACCAGAGGAGAGGTGGGCGATGTGGTGCATGGTGGCCATTTTGGGCACAGCGAGCACAAAATTGATAAAGTTCTCAATTCTGAATAAAGTAAGAATGGGCACCAGAAGAACCGCCATTTTGGAATTCTGGCAGGCAGACTTCAGCCTTTTTAGGACATGGACTGAGAGAGTCCCTTGGGAGTCAATCCTGACGGGTAAAGACGTATAGGAAGGCTGGACATACTTTAAGAAGGAAGTTTTAAAGGTACAGAAGCAAGCTGTCCCCATATGCCATAAGACAAGCCAGCAGAGAAAAAGACCAGTCTAGCTAAACAGAGAACTCAGGCTGAAACTCAGGGCTCAGGGGAGAAGAAAAAAGAAAAAGAAAAAAGTGTATCACCTCTGGAAGGAGGGTCAGATAAGGTGGGGGGACTACAAGGATGTTGTAAGGTTATATAAAGAGAAAAAGTAGAGGAGTCAAAGCCAAACTGGAACTTAATTTGACCACTGCTGCTACAACAAAAGTTTCAATGAATATATTGCCAGCAAAGTAAGGCTATGGAGAGCCTCCATCCTTTGCTGCTTGCAGAGAGTAGCGTAGTGTCCAGGGATGACAAAAAGGCTGAGATATTTAACACCTTCTTTACCTCAGTCTTTAATACCAAAACCAGTTGTGCTCAGGAAACCCAACTCCCAGAGATGGAAGCTTGGGATAGGGAGCCAAGTAAAGCCCCCATAAGGAAATGGTTAGCGATCTGCTATGCAAATTAGACACCCACAAGTCTGTGGGCCTAGATGGGATGCACCAGAGAACAATGAGGGAGCTGGTTAAAGAGCTCACCAATCCACTTTCAAACATTTACCAGCAGCCCTGATTATCTGGAGAAGTTCCAGTTGACTGGAAATCAGCAAATATAAGGCCTACCTAAAAGAAGGATTTGAAAGTTGATCCAAGGAACCACAGGCCTGTCAAACTAACCTAGGTACCAGGAGAAGTCATGGGACAGATCATCCTGAGTGCCATCACATAGAATGTACAGGACCACCAGGGCATCAGGCCCAGCCAACACGGGTTTAGGAAAGGCAGATCCTGCTTGACCAACTTGATCTCCTTCTATGAGCATTTGACCTACTCAGTGGATGAGGGAAAGGCTGTGGATGGTGCCTCCCTAGACTTCACTACAGCATTCTCTGGAGAAACTGGCTGCTCATGGCTTGGACAGGTGCATTCTTTGCTGGGTGAAAACTGTTTGGATGGCTGAATCCAGGGAGTGGTAGTGAATGGTGATACATCAGGTTGGTAGCCAGTCACAAGTGGGGTTCCCCAAGGCTCAGTATTAGGGCCAGTCCTGTTTAATATCTTCATCAATGATCTGGATAAAGGGGTTAAGTGCCCTCTTAGTTTGCAGATGACACCAATTTGGGTGACAAGTGTTGAGCTCTTGGAGGGCAGAAAGGCTCTGCAGAGGAATCTGGACAGCCTGGATAGGTGGGCTGACAACAGTGGCCTGATGTTCAATAAGGCCAAGTGCCAGATCCTGAACCTGGGTCACAAAATCCCTTGCAGCACTACAGGCTGAGGTCAGAATGGTTGGAAAATGGCCCAGCAGAAAAGGACCTGGAGGTGCTGGTTGACAGTGGCTGAACATAAGCCAGAGTGTGCCCAGGGGGCCAAGAAGGACAGTGGCATCCTGGCCTGTATCAGAAATAGCATGGCCAGCAGGCCCAGGGCAGTGACCATCCCCCTGATGATGCTCTGGTGAGGCTGCACCTCGAACCAACCCTGTGTTCAGTTTTGGGCCCCTCCCTACAAGAAAAGCATTGAGGTGCTGGAGTGTGTCGAGAGAAGGGCAATGCAGCAGGTGAAGGGTCTAGAAAGCAAGTCCTATGAGGAGCAGCTGAGGGAGCTGGGGGCTGTTTATGTTGGAGAAGAAGAGGCTCAGGGAGGACCTCATTGCTCTCTACAAATACCTGAAAGGAAGTTTTAGCGAGGTGGGAGGTGGCCTCTTCCGCCATCTCATGTGAAAGGATAAGAGGAAATGGCTTTAAGTTGCACACAGGGAGCTTCAGATTGGACATTAGGAAAAAAAAAAAAATCACTGGAAGAGTGGTTAGGCATTGGAATAAGTTGCCCAGGAGCATGATGGAGAAACCATCTCTGGAAGTGTTCAAGAGGCATCTGGATATGGCACACAATATAGTTTTGGGGTGATTATGGTGGTGCTATGCTGACAGTAGAACTACATGATCTTTAAGGTCTCTTCCAACATTGATGATTCTGTGATTCTTGGAATGTGTAGCACTTGTGAGAGGTAATTTGATGTCTCAGGTACCTGCTTTCCACTCCTCTGTGAAGCGAGAATGCAATTGCCATCTTTGCAGTTAGTAAACAAACAAGCTAAAAGAAGCATATGTGTAAAAAGCAAGGATTTGAATGAGGATTTGTCACTAAAAGTAGACAATTCATCAGCATCTCACAAATAATCCAATTTAAATATTGAAAAGCAGTCTGCATTTTAGATTCTCAACATGTTGCTAACATACCTGAATTTAAAAACAAAAAAAGCTCCTGGTCACCAACATACAACACCGTATTTGTAAGAAATGGGTTGGGAGTAATAAAACATAAGTATTTTATAAAACATAATGCAGCAGTAAGTTAACATGCAAATGACTGCCCATGAGAATCTTAAACCTTCAATTTCTTTATCTTCTCTTACTACAAATTTTGTCCTTGTCCCAGAATCAGACACAGAAAGAGTAAACCAACAGCAAACTGAAATAGAGGGATTAAAAATTTCCGTTTGAAAGCATACCCTCATTCCAAGATGATGTTGCAAGTAAACAGAATATCCACCTTTAAAAGTATTTAAAAGACCTCAAATGTTATGGTGTTGTAATTTTTATTACTGTTAGCCTTTTACTAAATAGCTGTCATTTCCCTTTTTAAAAATATATATCCATAAAAACAATTTGGTACTACTCTGCAAATGAGGTTTCATTACTCTGTTAAGGGGCCTTTGGTATGCTCTGAGAAATTTAAGGAGCTGGAAAAAGTTTTTCTACTACAGAGCTGACAGGCTTTCTGTCCTTATCCCAAAAATCCACAATAAACCGACTGACTTGTTGGGGCTACAATTACAAGTTGGACAAGTGCAATAAGGCAGCAGTATAGCCTCTTTAACAGGAAAAAAAAGCACCTCACAAAAACAAACAGCAAGATCTTGTGCATCCCAACTACAACCCTTAAACTACACTATCAGAACTTGTTTTCTAGTTAACAAAAAAATACTTTTGTGTTCAGAGAGCTGATAGCATTTCCTTAGCTCTCCAAGATAAACACAAGTTTATACAATCAAACTTGTATTATCAGCTAGTCAGACTCAAATTTCTTAATAACAATTTCCATCCAATGAAACTCCACTAAAGAAATAGAAACAGATGACTTAAGTCAAACTAGGAATGACAGGTGGAGGCAATATGCTCAACACTACTAAGTTTGCACACCTAATCCACATAACCTGGCTGCTGGTTCCCAAGCTGGCAAACAGCCGTGTTTCTCAGCACGTGTTGCACTGTCCAGCATACATCGCTCTGCACTTCAGCCTCCAGTTATACACACAAGTACTTCAACAAGAACTCTGTATAGCACTGAAGTTGTAACAGCTGATCTTTGGGTGATGACAAAACATTACTTCCTAGGCAAATTCAAAGACTTTGTAAAACTATGTATTTTAAGAAAAAATATTATTACCTATAAAAGAATAGTACGAGCAGTAAAATAGGTAACTTCAAGAGCAAGAAAAAAAATCTGGTTTGTGGTCAGATACAGAACCTCATCTCTGATCAAACTTGAGAAACGCGTTGTTAAGCATGACATTGAATATACTTAACATTGTTTGAACAAGCATTATTGAGTTCCACAAGCAAATGTTACTTTGTTAAACATGTTATTTTAAGCTAGCCATGCAGCCTAAGTAACTTTAATATTAAACATGCAATCACAGATATCTTAACTATACTGCATGTAGATTGGCTCAATTACCTGTGTCAGGCTCATTTAGCTGTGATTACAGCATACTTCAAAGCCATCCATACATTTTTGTTACTCGTACTGATTATGTTACAGATAATTACCAGTTCATACAGACTTTGCTAATTAACTAAATTATCTTCAAAGTTAAGATAGTTTCTTGTATCAGTAAGATTATTTCTATTGCATTAGCAGTAAGGTTATTTGCTTAGCATAGCCAAAGCAAAACTTAAATTGTCTTACCACATCATCTGTCAGTGTCTTGATATTTAAATGCTGTAAATCAAACAGGAAAGCAGTCATGTCAAAATTGTGCAGTTAAAAAAAAAAAAAGCTCAGTTATAGTTACTTTTACTCAAAATCACATGCAAGTTAAAAAGTGCTAAATCCCAACACTTGAAACAAAGCAAGTTTCTTAGCAATGGGTGTACAATGCACAGCAAGTTATACAGATTTTAAAAAATCTTCCATTTGATCCTCCAACAGAATATCAAAAGAATATGAACCAAACACAGCTTGAAACAAGTTGTGTTTTATTATATTTCATAACTAAATTGTATTTTATAGCTAAATATACAATTGACCTGCTCATAAATCAGCTACTAGACATGTGTCTTCTCAAGATGGCTGTGTGGACACCAACAACAAATCATACAGAGACTTCAAACTCAACAGAAGAACACAGAGCTCCTCAGAAGTTCAAAACTATCCATCAAGCTCCAAGGCTCAAACTACTCACACTGTTGAAAAGTCTCAAGCAATGCCTCTGTGGCAAGCAGAGCACGAAGTTGTGAGCAGAAACTGAACTAAGCATTTAATAATAGTAACATCCAAAGAATCTGTGGATCACTCAAAACAGCAGCTCCTGAACCAACATTTGCTCTCCACTGCACATTTACAAACACAGCACGTGCTAGGATGTACAGTTCTTGCACAAAACCAAAGAGCAGCACAGAACATTGACGACTGATGAGTCAGTGTTGCAGGGATCCCATGTATCATTTTTATGAAGAGGCTGAGAACAGACTTGGCAGGAAAATGTCAAGAATGTGAAGTTACGTACATAGTGAGACAGGCTCTTACCCTCCTCTTAGACTTCCCTCCCTGCCTAGTGTGCACAGCTTGGCAACAGCTACAGCAACTGTCAGTGACTATATCCTAATTAACCAAATTCAGAAACTCTTCACCAAGTCAACAATAATTGGCTATCACTCTTTACAACAACCTGAAAGGAGGTTACAGCCAGGTGCAGGTCAGTCTCTTCTCCCAGTTAAAAAGCAACAGGACAAGAGGAAATGACCTCTAGTTGCACCAGTGGAGGTTAGCTTGGACATCGGGAAAAATTTTATTCGCTGAAAGGGTAGCCAAGCATGGGCTGCCCAGGGAAATGGTGGAATCAGCATCCCTGGAAGTGTTCAAAAGGCAGGCAGAGATGTAGCACTTGGGTTTGGCAGTGGAAGTGGTGGTGCTAGGTTAATGCTAACGATCTCAGAGGCTCCCAACCTTAATAGTTCTATGATTCTATGATCATTACTTCTGACATCTTCCCTGGCTCATTCCTCAGAATCAAAGAACAATTTGTGTTAAATCAAATATTATCACACAATAGCTCTAGTCTGAATAGCATCAAGAAACAGAGGAAGAAGTGTCTGATGAATGGTTATAAAGTTAAAAATCAAATGAGGTGCAAGGAAACACAGTATTCAGTGACACACTAAGTTCTACTATCAAAAAAAAATTGTTAAAAAAGGAGCTAGGTCACTATTGAACCTTTATGAAAATTACATTCCCTGTTCTAATAGGTGAGGATTTGTAATAAATGAAAACAACAACTAAGTGAAAATATTCCTATCCAGCCAGGAGATGGAAGATCTGTATCCCAGTCGTCTCACTGGTGTTCTCCTGTGTCCTAGGTTGCAGTGTAAGATGTAACCAAAAGCATGTATTCTATCACCATCTGCATTATCTGTTAGAACAGGTGGGGCAGTGTTTGTTATCTGCTACCACGACTCACCCTTGGTAACTCCCTCCGGGGCTATCTCCTGTTCATGGGCCCATCAATGCCTTGCCTCGTGACTCACCATCCCATTGTGAGAGGCTCCGCCCAGGAGGAGGAGCTGAGAGTTCCCATCTGTGTATAATCAGAGGTTTGGAATAGCACACACAGCCCTGACCTATGGGACTCCCTGAGGACTAGAGCTACACCACTGGACCTTCAGGTGAAGACCAGACTCTTTTCTACAGGATCACTGCTTCAACAGGACCACTTCATCTGGACTGTTACCAACACCCTGACCGACAGGGTGCCAGGCTGTATCTGACTTTGTCAGTGCTTTTCCTTGTATTATTTCACTTAGTTTTAATTTTTCCTATTAGATTTCAATCCTGACTTGTGATCTCCCACTGGTTTGTTTTCAAACCAATACATCCTGCCACAGGGGTAGATCAGACTTCTGCCCCACACACTGCTATAGAACTGGGTTTTATTACTTGTTTTTCCCATTCTGCTAAATAGCTACAAAGATAGTAAAAGTCTTAACTTTTACTTAACTGGTGTCATTTGCAAAAGCTCATGACTTTGCATTTAGCAAGGTTTGGTGTAATACTTCTATTCTTTAGTGAGCTAAACTGCAAGAGAAAATACTAACATATGGTCTGACACTGCAACTAGGTAGTGAGGAACATAAACATTTATTCCTTTTTCATACAGATGACTTAAATCATTAAGCCTTAAGCAATGCACAAATACCATCATGGAGCTCCTCTAACATGGCAGGAGATTACATAATCTGCTTAGAATGAAAACTACCTGCATTCTATGCTTTGAGTGGAAATTCAAGATTTATGTCAAGCTCATACACACTCCTGTACCTAAAAAAATGCAGGGAAGCAACAACATCAGGTTAATTTCCACTTAAGAACAGATGTTGAATGTTTTGCAACTCCTCCATACAAGACACTGTCATCATGCAGGTAACCAGGCAATTTCAGATTCAGGTTTTGTTCCTTGAAAAAGACAGAAGTTAGTGGGATAGCTCAAGCCAGTATTTTACTTTTCATTTAACTTGTGAAATTCAGCAATGCAATTTACTATGATAAAGGGTGAAAAGTTTCCCATTTTGTAGACCAGAACACCTCACTAACCCAGGTCATCTTACTAATTAGTGAAAAAAGACTACCACACAACCAATTAAGGACACCATAATGGTATAACAAACTTGATATACAGATATGAGTCTTCTCTCAAAGTCTTCGTGTTACTCGATACCTAGAGTACGGGAGTTTAAAAATACCAGCATTTCTTTCATAAAAGCTTGTGGAGTCTAGTTTGACTAAATAACAACATTGGTGACGTATTTAGAGACTTGCTTTATAAAGAAGAAACTCCATGTGAGCTACAGCCTAATGTTCAGTTCTTTCAGCACTCCAATATTAGAAGGTTGAATAACTTGCAGCAAGATATCTCTAAAGACTTACTTAGTGAACTTTGTTATAATGCTTCCCAGTCAGAGGAGTTGGTTAAAACATAAGTACTAGGGTTATTTTTTTCCCTCTCCCTCACCAAGTCCTTCTCTTCTGACAAGGCTGTACAAAGTAAAATCAGTTGACAGCTTTATTGGTCTTCTATAATATTCAAGGATACAGAGATCTGAAACATTACATGTGGTCTTCAACAACAAAGAAACTTACCACACTGGATCTTTTAATGGCATTGCATTTAGGAGAGTGCTGTGACTCAAGAACAAGAGCATATTTTTATTCCTGACAGGCCAAAAAAACCACATTTCTAGTAAAGGGAAAAATAACTAGACCAGGAGTCAGGAAAAGACCAGGTAGAAGCTGGAGTACTTTACTACCCCAGGGACATATTTCTATTTTCAGGCTCAGATATATCAGCTCACAAAAGACACATTCTGCTCAAGTGAACAGGTTGCCTTAAACACAGGCCCACAGGTAAATAAGTATGGCTTAAGTAATATTCTTATAATATTCAGTCACTGCTAAAAACATTAAGTAAGTTTACAGAATATTGCTTTGCAATGGGTGAAAATATTTATATGCTATTTTGTGCCTTCCATGAACTACTCCACAGTAACAAAATTATTGCTTTGAAAGCATAGGAGCTATGTACAAGTATTCCTCTAGTGTGTTTATCATGTAGAAAGTAGATATGCAAAACTGAAAAACAAACTCAATATTTTAAATAGCTGACATGTTTTCTAGTCAGAGAGATACAAAAGCATGAAGAGGTTAAAAAGTTAATTAGGACAGTTCAGAACGCAAGATTTATCAGTAGCACCTACAGTTAGAAAAGCAGAAGTAACACCATTGCTGAGTCTTCAGCTATACACTTTATAAACAACTAAATTTTCAGATTGCACCCTTCAAGGTAACTTAGTTTTTAGTCTGGGACATGGAGGAAGAGGTCATTTTGTTTTGCAGTTGAGTAGAAGCAGTTCACTTAAAGCTAAGTCCGATGAAAAAGAAATGCACAGGTGTATCATTTTTGAAGAAAGCAAGCAATCTGACAGAATTACCCCTTATGGGAGATGATGTCCCTCAGGCATGCTGTTAAATAACCAGTGTCATAAGACAGGTTATACACACACATGCAGCATGCGGTACAGTGTTTTTGATGAGCTGGCAAAAACCTGAGCTCGGAAACTCCAAGGATAGTGAGAGCCTTAAACAGAAGCCGAAAGGTACAACAGGGTACAAGGGCTGAGTTTCACAACACAAGCACAGCAACAAGATGACTGCTCCCAAGACAGAAAGAGTACTGTGTCTCTTGAAAAGGTCACAAATGATGAAGCCACATGTGATGCAACATTCACACCACCCAGCTAAAGGAAGCGAAATACTATTTGGCTTCATATATATTCATAGTAAAGAATCTTATTGTCATACACAAAATGATGATCTTATACTGCAAATTCAAACAGCAGCACGTACTTGAAGTTCATCTGCAAGATGCAATTTAATAACTTGAGGCATTGCCTATATAATTACCCCAGTCAAGTCCAGGTAGAGACAGTGAAGCAAAGCAAAGCAATGACAAATCCCACTTAACTGGATCAACAGTAGTAGTCTGATCTTTTGTGACATTACATCTATTTCCCTATCTTTCCATATGCATATTTATGGATGAAATTCTCTCTAGATGTGGTACACACAGGCAAACAGGATCAGAATTCAGGAGAATGACATCTCACATGGGACTCTGATTCCATGTCTTCAGCAGTTTTTCCACCAGCACTACAAGTCAGTGTGGCCTGGAACCAATGAAGACTACCCTAGTACAATACCGAGTATAGTCTGTATCAGCTGAGAGTTTTGGCACTCCCAAAAGAGGCAGCACCTGCATTCTCCACAAGTGGTCTTTTAACTGTAGCATAAGCACAAAATGATGTTGCTTATCTAACTTTCTGAATGAAAGCAGGTTGTTTAAACACAATGTTTGGTACTTGAACTCAGATCATGTCTGGCAGGGATGGACATTGCTAGTATGACAGAGAAACCAACAAAATATGATTTGGAATAGAAGACAGACAAGCATACTACCATACACCCCTGCCAATATGAGAGGGGTTTTAGGTATGCAAAGTAACAGGATGTTAGGCAACTAAACAACAATTTCAACATGCATGTCCTCCACCACCTTGAAGTACTTAAATTTACAAAAAAAATTAAAAACCCACAGTCCAGATCTTTTGTGATCTTCATTTTTGCCTTTTTTGCAGATGAAGACAAAGAAACTAATCCACATAAAACACCCCCCTCCAAACCACTATGCACGTGTATAGGCTCTTTGATACATTACAAAGAGCTTCCAGCCTGCATGTGGCTATGAGAAAAGAAAAAAAGAAATGGAAAAAAGGAGGGCTTAAGAACTGGCCAGCTTATGCCGGAATGCTGAAACAAGACAAACAAAGACTAGGGATGTACATATAATCACATAATCCCCTCTGCACCTCTGTAAATTCTAAAGTGAGCAAGAACGCACTGCCACTAATTTTATCAACAAAAAAAGATCCAACACTAGCTGGTTTTTTTCCCCAAAGGATATTCTCCATCAGAAACACAACTAGAAGACGGAATCAAGGATTGAAGGAAACCTGTAGACTCAGAGAAAAGTTAATTGGATGATTACAGTCAATGCTATTACTTTAGGATCTCCTTTGTAACAATATTCCCTCAGTAATTTTGCTACCTCAGCCTGAAAGTGCAATTTACAAACTGCACAGCATTTCTTGCTTTTAATTTCCAATATACTACTTCAGCATTTAGATAATGGCTTTATCACACACTCTCTCTCTGCTGCTTGGAAAGCAGTCTGGAAAGCAATCAAGGGGAAAACTATCTTAACATGACAGGTTCTACACAGTGATATTCTTTAGGCATTGATGAGTTAAACCCAAAATTGGTGCTTACAGGTAAGATCATATAACAAAGTGCTAGAACACAGCGTTAAAATTTAATATCATAACCCACAGTGTTAATTCATGCCAACAAAAATAACAGCATGAGGAATTTACAATTTTACAAAGCTGCGATAAAGTGTTTTAGGTAACATCTGTTCAGCAATCATTTCTTTAAAAGACTAATTTAGATTCAAGGTCTTACACTGCAGCGTAACTGCAGCAATAATTCAGTCACTTTGTAATTAAAGATATTGACACAGATTGGTCTTACCTTTCTACTCTATGCCAGAGAAATGGAAGTGCTTTTCCTCTTAACTACATCTTTCTTTGATTTATAGACACTGTTAAATGCAACTGTTAATTTGTCTATTTTTAACAGATTGGTATAAACAAGAAACCCTTCTTGACTCATAAATTTCATAAAGAACTTAATCAAAAACATAACCTGAAAGTCACTGAAGTCACGTCAATGGTATATTGAAATTAATAGAAACATCTCTAATTTGAGTTAGAAATTGAAGTTGATCTTTTGAGGACTAGTGTCTGTAAGATGTAGTATCAGTAAAGTGCAGTTGGAAGTCACACAATCTAGTACACACTGTAATGATTTCCAAACCTTTCTAAGGCAAGGGGGGAATCAAGGAGAGGAAGTGGCAAACAACTACTTTTTATCCCACCCTGCCCCAGCAGATTTCAGAAGCTCCTTGCTCAGTCAATGTATACATGGAGAAACAGGTACAGTATCTGCCATCCTTCAGTAGATTTCCTCTTTTTACAAGGTCCTAAACCACAAGAATGGATGCACAAGCTTTCAATAAGCTGAAGTACCACAGTACCACAGAAAATCTTTTACCCTTTTAAAAGTCCCACTCTTCTAAAAACTTGATCAGTCATGCTGTTATGTGCTTCAAAATGAACCACCACTCCTTTAAAAAAAATAGTTAAAATTATTCTGCAAAAGAACCGAGACAATTGAGGCTTAAAACTCATTCACTTCTTCTGAGAAGCTAGTTTATTCAGAAAGAGTCCCTCAAGGCCTCATCTGACAGGGCTAAACAGTTATAGTGGTTGATTCCAATGCCTCTTTCTCCCCCCTCCATCCGTCAAATGCAGTGGGTTTTAAAAAACAGTATTTTCCTCAGTTAAGAAAAGAATTTTCTTTAGAAGGGAAAAAAAAATTTAAAGGGAGGCACATGTTAATGATGTTACCTTTGTCAACCAGCAATCCAATTTCACCTCAAGGTTTGTCAGGGAATCAAATTATTTTTCAGATTAGCATATCTGCTATGACAGATCAATATGTTGCATTGACTGGAAGGGTCCAACCTGGAACTTATTTTCAAGCCTTGCACACTGAGAAATATTACACTCACATAATCTGTATTACTTGAATGTCAATAAATCTAACAGCTAATTTAATTTGACAAACGTACAAGAGACAGAAACATAACTGAGGTAACATGAGGGATGGCACTCTAAGTACTCCAAACACAGAAAAGGGCACAGGCTAAATCTAAGACTGGATTACAGAAGGCCCAAAGGAGTAAGAGGCAGGCTTTACGCATTCTGACACAAAACTAATTTAACTAATAAAATTACATTGAAGATGTATTACAGGAAGAGTTAGATGCAAACAAGTCAAGTTGGAAAATACCTCTAAGATCATCAAGTCCCAACCATAACCCAAACACTGCCAAGTCCATCACTAAACCACGTCTTTAAGTGCCACATCTACACATCTTTTAAACACCTTACGAGACTCCTCTGGGCAGCCTCTTCCAGTGCTTGACCACCCTTTCAGTGAAGAAATATTTACCTAATACCCAATCTAAACTTCCCCTGGTGCAACTCGAGGCCCTATCCCTCTTGTCCTGTCACTTGTTACTAGGGAGGACACCGAGCCCCACCTCACTACAGCCTCCTTCCAGGCAGTTGTAGAGAGCAATAATGTCACCCAGTGAGTTAATGGCACACCTAGAATACAATCCATGTTCAATCCATAATTCTTCAGTCCCTATCAACACCCAAGGATAAAATCTTTGCTTTAAGAGATTATTTAAGATGAAAAATAGGACTATCATCTAGGGTGAAATACTTTTGAAAATTGCAGTTTGACAAAGCATTCTCATGAATTAAGGACATTCTCATCTATCCCTGCTTAAAGAGAAACTGGGCAGGGGAACAGGAAGAGGCCAAAATTAAAAAAAAATTATCAAAACCCACATCTACCTACAAGATTATATACCCTATAAAATTGAGTCAGAACCCCAAATTCTACCTTCTTTATTTTCTGTAAATGTGACCTCAACACCATGACCTCAAACAAACAAATCAGCTGATGCCCATATGAACATTATCAAAATCACCCTTGCATAGCCTGGGAAGCCTAGACATATGCCAAACAAGCTCCCTTGAACCAAAGAAAAGGCCCTCTTTCACTGAAAAGATGAGATTTAATCTAAGGAAAAAAGCCTCAGTGACTCAATTTCTGTCAGTGTTCTAATCCCTATAAACTATTTTATTGCCATTTTAACACATGGTTAGCAAAACTGAACATGATGGCAACACACTACTTGTTTTAACACATAATTAGAGGAAAAAATGAAAACCATTATAATATCTTAACTGCTTAAGAACTTGGCAGTTAACATATTGGTAATAAGTAAAACCTCTTGACCCAGAGCTCTTGTCAGTCTCAAACACACAAAAATCCATGTCTCTCACTCACAAAAGGAATAATCCAACCCTCAAGTCATAAACCAACAACACTATCCAATCTTCTACAGTGGCCGGACCACACAGGTTTCTCCTCACAGATCATATACTAAAGCTTGCTGTGAAAGACTGGGAAGATCTGGTGTCACGAGACATTTTGGGGTGCATGCGTGTGGGCAAAGTGGCAGGTTGTGCCTTGCCCTGGCGAGGTGACGCCCTGCTCCACACACATCCCCCACTCCTGGGGCCTGCATCCCAGCCCTGCAGTGGCTGCCAATCCGTGGCATAGCGAAGGCAATGCTCCACACCTGCCTCTGGAGCCCCTAACCCAGCTCCTGAGTGGCCAAATGAATGGAAGTCCCACCTCAGGGAAGGGCCCAGGAAGGCCAAAGGGTACTTAAAGTGAGACACAAGGCAAGCACATGTCTTGGCTCTACTTCCTCTTGGAATTTCTGTCAGCTGAATACTGCTGGGACCCCGGAACTGGTAGCTATATGCGTCCTTTTCTGTATCTTTTCTGTCTTTCTCTCTTTCTTCTTCTAATTCCCTCTTCTTGGAATTTTTGAGTAATTGAAAATCAAACGGGCTTAAAGCTTGCCAAGTCAAATGGGCTACGTTAATGCTTTGAGAAGTGTTTTATGTTGATTGAATGTTGCACTAAACCTTTTGCCAAAGTTCTTTGATTTTCTGAGGTTGCCAGTAACATCTTTTTTGTTGTTTTGACCTCTTGAGAATATCTTGTTGCTATTTCTCCCAGGCATCTAACTCGGAGTACAGGAACAACCGTAAGCCCTTTCAAAAGCCCCACTGAGTGAGGTTTTTTGGGCGTTACATATGTCCAGCCATGTCACCTGCAGGACTAAAACGCATGAGCCCACAGTAGATACACAGCCATTTCCGAAGCCAAGCAAATAGCTCTTGGTCACAGTTTCATATATGCCCATTCTAACATGGAGAAAAAGGCACAGGGACATGGTTCAAACTGCAATCTCTCCAGCCACAATACAAAAAGATTGCAGCAAACAGGAATATTCCAGGAGCAAGTTGTGACCTTCCAAAACAGGTCTGGCCAGGCTGTTTGATACTGCTTATTGGCTAACTTTTTCGTACTTGTGCACAAGTGCCAGACACTCAATATTAATTGAATATTAAACAGCTGCATCTTAGAATCAAGAGTCTAATATAAGTGTTATGGTATCTCTTTTTTAATTACATAATAAATACATTTTAGAGCAGGTGGGCTCAAAGACAACTGAACGAAGGCCAACATGCATCACCTAAATATGAGCATGGGATGCACCTCTTCTGCATGTGGCAGATACTGCTGGATACAATTCCTTGAAAGGAGGTTGTATCGAGGTGGGAGTCAGACCCTTCTCCCAGGCAACCAGCGACAGGATAAGAGGACACAGTCTCAAACTGCACCAAGGGAGGTTCAGGTTGGACGTCATGAGGAATTTCTTCACAGGAAGGGTGATTAGATACTAGAATGGGCTGCCCAGGGAGGTGGTGGAGTCACCACCTGGAACTTTTTAAGGAAAGACTGGATTTGGCACTTGGTGCTATGGTCTAGTTGACATGGCGGTGTTTGCTCACAGATTAGACTTGATGATTCCAGAGGTCTTTTCCAACCCAATTGATACTGTGGATACAAGGCCTGAAGAATATACGTTGGTCTCAGCTCTAATGCTTGAAATTTTCACGACGTCCAAACAAAAACTGGTTATTTCTGGGTACTCGTTAGTTAGAAAACATCTTGCCGACACATTATCTTGTGAACAATTATAAGCCATCTCAAGATTCCCAATTTCTTGGTGTACTAGCCACAGGCTTGTAAAAGCAGGCCTAGGGAGAACTTAATTCTGTCCTTTAAATTCAAAGACCTGGTTTTTCACTGTTGACTTTATATCACTAATGTAAAAAAAAAAAAAAAAAACAAACAAACCAAAACCCAAACAAAAAACCACCGCAGTCCTATTAGAAGTAACACCGTTTTAGAGCTGGAAGTCTGTTCTATTCCCCTTGCACCCATAGCTGTCACGCAGCAAGTAAGGCAATAATGCTTTGTGATGAAGCTTTCGGGAGAGACCTGAAAACTTGCTACATCCTTTCACACGGGCAAGCAAGAGGCGAGCTGGAGCAGGCGGGATCAGCCTTTGAAGCCCAGCTGAGCCTGACGGCGCCACGTATTCCCATTCGGTCGCCCGGTGTCGGGGAGCCCCAGGCAGTGACTGGCCCCGGAGGGGGCGGCGGAGGGGGGACACGGGGGTGTCACCGCACGGCCGAGCCGCCTCGGCACAGGCACGGCAGGCCCCGCTCCTCGGGGACTCCCGTCGCGGCACCGGCTCGTACTTACGAATTTGGGCTTCCGGCTGTCCGCCGCCTCCTCGGGGCCCGCGGCGCTCCCGGTCCCCGGCGGGCCCTTCCGACGGAGCCCCTTGTTCTCCCGCCCGCCGCGACTCGGCGGCGAGGACGGGGCACAGTAACGCGGCCGCGGCGGCTCCATGGCCGCGCACGGGCGAGGAAGGGAGATGGGCAGGGGGGAGCGCTGCCCGCGATCGGGCCCAGGCCCGGCGGCCCCGGCCGAGCTGGGCGCCTGCGATTAGAGCGGCTTAGCTGGGCTCGGCCAGGCAGGGTGCCGCGGGGGGAGGAGCGGGGCAGGGCGCTAAAGCCGCAGCCTCACCGCAGCGCNACCTGGGCGCTCGCGCCCCCGCGCCCCCGCCCCGCCCCGGCCCGGGGGACCGCGCGTGCCAGCGGGCAGCGCGGGGGCGACACCCGCGGGGAACGGGACAATCCTGCCGGGCACGGGACAGTCCCGCCGGGCTGAGGTACCGCCGCCTCCGAGGTACACACACGCAGGAAGGGAGAGTTTGTTTCCTTATCGGGCAAATCCTGTCTTTTCTGGATCCTCTCTGTTCAGGATCTCACCTGAACAGGTGGTCCGTCACCTGTTTGGCCTAGGATGGCGATTTTCAACAAGTGGCTTTGTTAAAAATTCCGATTCCATACCTAAAGCCACTGTTTGACAGGTGAAAAGTGGTTCATCTATTTCTAAATGACCTTTTTGTATAATTAGAGGGCTGACTTTTATATGTAAATATACATTATTATATAGAGTCATAGAATCATTGGGTTTGGAAGAGACATTTAAGATCATCCAGCACCAAATCACCCAGCACCAGATCCAAACATCTCTTAAACACCTTCAGGGATGGTGACTCCATCACCTCCCCAAGCAACCTATTCCAATGCCTGCCCATCTGAACAGTGAAAAAAAATTTCTAATATCTAATCTGATTCTCCCCTGTCTCAGTTTAAGGCCATTTCCTCTGGTCCTGTCACTGCAGTCACAGTAGAGACCGGCCCCCACCTCCACTAGAACCTCTTTTTTCGTAGTTGAAGAGAACAATATATACATATATATACATATATATACATATATATATATGTTATGTGTAATTAATATTTCTTATATTACTTTTATACCATCTTGGTGGTATTGGGTTAAAAAGGAGGAATGACACAGAAGAGACTTAGTCCCTGTCCAAAACAGTGGCAGTGTTTCCATCATCCTCCTGTGTCCGCGTTTCTGTTTTGTGATGGACACAGTCTGTGTGGAGGAGCTGTTAACTGTGCTGCCAAGGCCAAAAGAACAGGTGTACCTACAGTCTGCATTTGTTTAATGCAATCTGTTGTTTTCCGTCACTGAAAGACCTGCAAGACTGTGGTTTATGGGGAAATACATAAATAGAGATTTCATTATGCTGTAAACTAGCAAATTGCATATGGTTTACAAGGCAGTTGAATTCTCATTACTACAATCAATACCTTGCATTTATCTTTATTCTAAATTAAGAGTACTTAGAATAATGATGCAAACTGGAGAGTTATGTAGGGGAAAATCTATTTCCAAATCTCAATGTTAGGGATCATTAAGAAAAGGAAGGCTAATACTCAGCATTTTTATCTCCAGAGTATTTCATAAAACAGAAAAGTTTCCTTTCTGTCATTCAGTCCTTCACCATGACTTACACAGCCAGTGACCTACAAAACGTAACATCTGCCAGTACACAGAATTCTGGTGAAACATAGCAGAATTCAGCCCCAGACTCAACCTTTGCAGAGCAAGGAGCTGTGGGGCCACGCAGAGTGGATGCCATAATTATTTGTATATATTAAACTGTTCATCCTTTGGCACCTTTCTATAGATGTTTTGTAAATTTATATTGGAATTCTTTGTGGAGAGTATAATTAGCTGAACACTGTTTAATGTCATGGTTAATGATTTCCTGGAACATTTGATTAGAAAATTAATCAGGCTATGTGTGCATATGATAAAGCTGTTTAAATGGACCTCCTAATTGCACTGTGGTAGAACACACTGGCTTGTGCCAATATATCACTTTCAAGGTACTGTGTTGCAATAACAGAGAAACACTGAAGGGAATAATTTATCAGACAGTTTTACTAAGCCAAAAGTAAATGTTAGTACTTTTGATCTATTATTATTATTTTATACTATCCCTCTTGTGCTCATTAGGTGTTTCACAGAACAAATACGCTCTTGCAACAGCTCAGTTTACCAAGATTAATCATGACTGCGGAAAAAAATCGTGAGAAAGAAATGCATCACTAATACTAAAATTGTGCAGAGATTGTACTTAGTCATAGCATTCATATTGTTTGGGGCATGCAAATAGCTTGGCCATTTTGCACTATTTTTGTTCTGGAATGAGAATCTTTCAAATATAAAAGTCTGAGACAAAGTAAGTGTGTAAAGTTAACTGCAGATATTTGCAAAAGTAGTCCTTTAGATTGATGGATTTATTTAGGCTCTTAGCAGTCTGTTCCATTTCTTTCTCTCTCTTTTTTTTTTTTTTAATATACTGTGACTCAGGACTTAAAAAAAAAAAAAGAATACCCTCCTAATATTCATTGTTCCAGGGAGGCAGGTTTTCAAATACATTCCTGTGCAAAGTATTTCAAAGCTGGCCTTTGACTCTGTTTAGGTAGTTGTCCACATTTCATTTGGAGACACCTAGTTCTTTCCTATAAGAAGATAAAACAGTCAATTAACTGTTCTTTCATGAGGTTCATCCTTTTGAACTGTCACATAGAAGTTATGAAAGATTTTGTCAGCAATGTTGTTATTTTTACAAAGCAAGCATCCAAGTTTAATACTACTCTATTTAAGTATGCTATCAAGGAAAACCTTCCTAGCCACAGTTCCTGTGGCTTGGTAAGGCAAGTGAGTGGCACATGTCTTTTCAGGAAAATGGCTTCTTCTTTCTCCCATGAAAAGCCCCAAACAGGCGATTCTAGCCCAAACCCCTCGAACTTGCATAGCTACTTGTAAGTTGTACCAACTGAATATGTATCTTATACCTTTCCCAACATCTTATTCAAAATAGTTAATACAGAAGTTACAAAAAGATATATGATTGTTAACTCATAATGCCAATAAAAATTACATTGGAAAAACATGGCCTGTCCTTATCTATTGTAGAGGCAATAGATACTTGTTTTAAAATCTAAGAAAATCTTCAACAGTTGTATTTTTGCATTGCAACAACACTAATATTTTAAATGCATTGCAATGTAATATCCTTAAATGCAACCTGTGGGTAAGATCTTACTTAGTTTTCACAGCATGAGTGGCTCACAAAATATGTTATTCCATTTTAAGATAATGGGTTGATAAAATCTCAAATTGTTCATCTAGTCTAGCCTAATAAGTTTATTAAGGAACGTGGTTGTTAGCAAGTTTATCATACTAATAAATGAACAAATTTATGTTACAGTTATGAGAAAATTAATACTCTGTTCAAATAATAAAGTTTTATTGACAAAAACTTGCTTTAGTTTATTCTTCCTGTAAAACAAACAGAATTATTTTGGCTTTTTTTGCACATAATTTGATTGTCATTTAGTCAGTGTCACTGCCACTGTAGTAGTATATGTCATCTCTACATTCTGTTTCTAGCACAGACTAGGAAAAATGAAAATCCATAGCTATGACTATCCTGGAAGATCATGATAATCAGAAAAAGGAAGGAACTGAAAATTTGCCAACTAATACGATACTAACCTTAAGTTCTTACAAGGGAGAAATGTATTAGGCATTTTCTGATATATGGTTGTGGTTACGAACTTAGTTGTAAAAAGCTACAGAATTATAAGTCTACTAAAATGTGACAAAAAGGAGTTTTGGTTTTAATAGTCTTCATAAAGGATTGAATTTTTCCTTTGCTTAAGCTCATGATCGAGATAACTTCTGTTTGTTATGAACCTGTTTAAAGGGATTCTGAGAACTGAGTTTAGGCTCAATGCTTGTCACGGGTAACCCAGAACGTTATTGTATTCTATATCTATCTGTGCCCCAAACTTGTTACTGTCTTTTTAACACCCAGCATGGCAAGAACTTGTTGGGAGGTTCTGGTCCTTTTACAAGGTTGGGGTGCCTGAGCCAACCTGCTCTTTTGCCTGGCAATGCTTGCTGAAGGTAGAGGCTCTGCTTTGGAGGGTGTTGTTTTGGGCAGTTGGCTTTTTTGCTTGTTTGGTTTTCTGTTTGTTTTTCTGGGCTTGCAATAGTAGCCACTCAGAAAAACTGCATTTTACAATCAAAAACTGTTTCGGAGTGAGCTTGGCAAACTGAGCCAGTTCCTGGGGCTGGGTCACCTCGCGTTGATGCTGACAGACGCCTTCCCTCTGCCCCAACACACGCGTGGCGGGCGGACAGCAGCACCAACACCAGCAGAACCCAGTGGGCAGCAGGAGGAGCCAGCGGAGCTGACCCCACGCCAGCACTTCTCATCAGCCACTAGAGCTGCTGCATAAGCTCCTACCTTCCTGGGAGAGTTCTCTTTGCCACCATCTTGTCCCTTTGTTTCCCAGACAACACGATCACCGGTGGTGGGCCGTCAGAGACTGGAAAAAGGAATCTGTTTCAAGACATCTTGGGAAGCTTGGAATGTGTGGTAGGAGGTGGATCAGACCTTGCTGTGGTGAGGTGGTGCCCTATCCTCCCATTATCCCCCTGCCACCCCAGTGTCTGTCAATCAGAGCACATTGGAGGCAGCGCCAGTGTTGCCTGACCCAGCCCCTGAGTGCCAAGAGACCATAAGTCCCACCTGGAAGGAGGGCCCAGGATGGGCCAAGGCTTTTAGAAGCCTGACCACAAGGCAAGGCCTTTGTCCTGTAACCCTGCCTTCATTTTGGAGTTCTACATTGCTGCAGCCCAGGAGGTGGGAGTTGTGTCTCTTTTCCTATATCTTTCCTGTCTTTCTGCTTTTCTCCATTTCTCCTTCTTCTGACGCTCTTCTCACAGAACATAACATTGAGTGGTTTTAAAGGTTTTCTGTGTTCAGTGGGCTAAGTCTATGCTGTGATAAGTGATGTTATGTTGCATTTACTCTTTTGCCAATATTCCTTAATTTCCTGTTGTTTGCCAGTAAACTTTTGTGTGTTTTTTTACCTCTTGAGAATATCTGGTTGGGATTTTCTCCTTTGTGTCTACCCAGAGCAAAAGAACCTTGGTTAAACCCTGGAATTAAGTGACTGGGGTGTAACGTGGGCGCCATCTTGTAAAGGGTCTGACGCCATTCTCCGTTTGTCTCCCTACACGCGGTCGGCAGTGGGGGTCACCATCTTGCCACTTGGAAGACATTTGGAAGCATTTTGGGTGTTTCTTTGTTCCCCTGGAGCTGGTGAGATTTAGCAGTTTTTTATCTAGTGATTATTCACTGTTATTTTTTTGCCTGTTACTGTTTTGCTTGTAAGTAAATTGTTATTTTTTTCACTTGTATCTACTTATATTTGTTCCTTATTGATGGAAAGAGATTGGTTGAAATTAAGGGGAGGTAACTCATTTTAGAGAGTCCCCTTCTTTAAATTGTCTTAAACCAAGACAATGCTAAAAAAATAGTAATTTTCTTTGATATTTCCTGGGCTCTTTTTTGGTAACAAGATCAGTTTTCTCATGTGATGCTTTAAGAATGTATGATACCACTTATCTTATGATGCGTCTCCTTTAAAACCCTGCTCTTGCTCTGATCTGTCTTGACTGCCCAGCATGCTACGTACAGTTGGAAGTACTCAAAACAATTGTTTGCCATCATTCATTGGCACCCTGGTAGACAAGTAGTGTGTGCTAGTTAATATTTGTATAATTTTTAAAAATATTTTAGGTGGAAGTAGAGAGGGATTTAAGACAGGACAGATAATTAAAGAAAACACTGTCTTCGTGAGTATGTTAAATTGTCTGTAAAGACAAGAAACTTTGAGCCATTTGGATCACAGCATTGGTAAAGCTGAACTCCTCAGACCTCTTGGCACATATATTTCTTGTTTCTTAAAAATATCCAAACTAGTCTTCTGAAAACAGTTCATTTCTTCCCTTTCTTATATAAAAAGAAATATTATAGTTGTATTTCCAAAAAGCATTATGGTCATATTTCTTGTAATTCATTTCTGTTAACAGCAGAAATACTTTTGGAAACCAGAATATCCTTGATTTCCATCCCAATTCTTTATTGCTAGGAGTCTTGGACAGTCACACTTGCACAATGGTATCAGTGCTAAGTGTCAATGGAATATGTATCTTGCAACAGTTATAAAAAATACTTGGATTTTAGAGAAGCACAAAGAACTTCAGGGCTATTCTTCAGGTTTGCATGCCAGTAAACTCCAGACACTTAAAAAAGATGTAATTAAAGAACTCAAGCTGAAATGAAATTTCCACTGAGAATTGTGTTTAAAATACTTCTATACCTTTTTTCTTATTACACGAGAGTTGTTACTGAAGAAAACAACAAAGCAAGATCCTGCAGGTTTTAGCAGATGCTTCAGGTATAGCTGTATAGCTGTCTTTACTCCAGAATGGACAGACAAGAAAAGCATTCCTGAGGACAGTGTGTGTCACAGTCCTGTTATTGATATATCAGTCATACCTTTTTGAAATTTCAAACAAAATTTTACGTGCAATGGATTCATTTTCTCTCTTTTCTAATTAGAATTTAAGTTGAGGACTTTCAGATTTAGTTGTGGTCTGAAAAGCACCGTTCTCCTTCTTGAAGCTTTCAAAGTCACCCTGTAAAAGATGAGGATATAAGAAGTAGGAAAGTAGTTTGCTTCATCAATTTATTGTGGATTACATGTTGCTAATAATTTCTCACAAAATATTTTAGGCCAGCCTCTCATTCAGCTGAGGAAATCTAATATACCTACTTCAAGATACTGCCTAGATGAGAAAAAATCAGTAAAGAAGTCCATTATGCAGTTCATCAAATGGATCTTTATGAGGATATTTGAGATGTGATTTGTGGCACTATTTAGGATACATTGCATACTACATTATTATAAAGTTCAGGTTTGTAATTTAATTATGGGCCAAATTATCTTCAGTTCTAACTTTAGTTGAAGTGACTAGGCCAAGCCTGACAGGTGATATAAATTGTAAATGGTCTAAGTGTCATGGGCCGCAGTAAAGGCTGTGTTGCATAATTTTATACTTCATGTGGGATTTTCAGAGCCGCCTAAAGAATTAAATGAGCTATTCAAACCTTGTCTATTCTAGCATTATGCTATTAAGCGTTCCTAGTAAAATTATTGCAAACAGTTAATTTTGCGCAAAAGAAAATAAATATGTTTTCAGAGGATAAAATCATGGTGAAATTTTTTGTGAATATAAGGGTCCATAGAAGTGTGATCAAGCTTAGTGATTTTTCAGGGCATTCACTGAAGAGATTTTAAGCCTTCTGTCAGAATTCTGAGATATAATTATCTTCCATTACTTCCTGATAACTCTCCAAATTCCTCATAGCTTTCCTTTTTTAATATACTTCTGTATTTTTTTTATGAATCACTTTCCAAATTTCCTTCTAAGATTCTATCTTTCATTTTTCCTTGTGATAATTTATATTACTTTCTACTAGGGCATCATAGAGTTTGCTTTCAGAAATCCCTTATTTTCTTTTGACAGATGTATCATTTTAAGAGAGAGAGAGAGGGAGAGAAAGAGAGAGATAAACACATATATGTATGTGCATATATAATGCTTTTTATGAGTTAGTTATGTATTGCAGAAGTCTCAAAATTGACTATAATTTGTTTATATAGTTTTTATTTCTCGCTGACTGATTTTCTTATTCTAATCCATCTTTAAGTTTCTCAGTCTAGTTTTTCCTCTTGCAAGAGTAGTGGATATAATCATATTATGATTACTGCAACTTAATATTCAGATACAGTAAGTACTGTAAATGTAGATTAAGAAAAATACTTCCTCTTGTTTTAAAAAAACAATATATGTCATTTGGGGAAATTCCTGAAATACATTCTATATGAAACATAATCAGCAATTTTGTGATAACAGAAGTCACTCTGCTGCTATCCCAACTGCATGTTATTATTTGATCCTCTGTTCCTTGGCAAGTTTCAATGGACAGCCTGATTTTTAATGGCTCTTTAACACACATAGTCGTAAATTTCTACAGAGTGCAATGCACTGCCTTTCTTATGTTAAATAGTAGCTTCACCTCTTGTCATAGGAAGATGAAGAGTGTAATTGGAGGGAGTACTTTGCATCACAAGTACTCTTCCAGTGCAGCACAGCTAAGCTTAGGGTTTTTTTCTAGGAAGTTTCTTAAGTGGCAATTTTATGACTGTGTGAATCAGAACAAACTCCATAAGTTTCCATCTTCCTTCACCTATGTTATAATAAATGAAAGCTGTTGGTTAAGGAAAATGAATGCTTCCACTTATTTTTACAAAGTATTTCTGCAGAAGTTGAGAGATGATTATGTTGTATTGTGATACAGGGGTTATCCTGTAGGACCTAGAGATACAATTAGCTCTCAGGTATGTGTTTGAGGGAAGGGAGGCAAGTGAAAGAAATTGTATTGTGACAATTACAGGATTACCCCTCAGCTGCCCATAGGCAGTAGGGTCTCAAGATGGCTTTGGTTCATTGTACAACAACCTAACCAGAATGGAGACTTATTAAACCAAGGTGTGTTTGCAAGAAAAGCAGAGGCCAGTTGACATTGTTTCTGTTATCGTATAAATGGAGAATTTAGACAGAGCAGAATCTCAGCCCCTGTTTAAGTGTCAGGGCATGGTGACCGCCAGCTTTCCTTAAGGGATATGGTGCTGAGGGAGATACCATGGCCAGCAGGACAAGAGGCCTTGCTAGCCAGGGCCCGTCCCACTGACCCCAGCCGAGGAAGAAAGACCAGCCCAGAGGTGGTAGTCATGTTTAACCAGTAGTCCAGACTGTCAGGCGACTTTGTGAAGATGAATCAGGTCTGAAGAAGTCAGGCCAAAGATCAGGGTCAGGAACAGTTGCAGTGACTGTAACACTGATGATTGGGTGTATCCACAGTGATGAAACACGTGAAGCTTAGGAGTCATATACAGAGCAGGATCAAGAGGGTTCATATCTGGCAGGGTGAAAGGCTGTCTTCTTTTCCGTGGTGTGATACACACAGGAATTTATCTCATGAATAACCTTATGAGGCTCAAGAGCTTTGTTTGTTACTTCTACAGCCACCGTTAATCTGAGAGAAAAAAAATTCCATGATTATGAATGTTCCCATTAGTCTCTGAAAAGTAATGTAATTCCTTATCACCATCCATCTACAAAACTGTATTCATTTTCATTCATGAGTTCATTTCCGCTTGTATTGAACAATCATGCTGGTACCAATGAAGAGGAAATCTCCTTGAAGAAGTTAGGATAGCCTTTGACAAGATTTAAAATCAAGCAGGAAGTCATCAACAAGTCAATCACTATACCCCAGTAAGTGCTCATAAAATTGTTATTTACCATATGTTTTGTGAGCTTCAAATCCAGACATCAGATAGATGCAGGTTTTCCATCTAGAAAAGCACCAACAAAGACCTCTTTTCATCCCACTGAAAGAAAGGGAGTATGAAGATCTGCACAGGCTTGAAGGATGCTGGGAGATTAATAAAGGCAGCCAAACTATGATAATCCAAATGCAGCATTTGGGGGGATGATACAAGCTTTCAAACAGCTTTCTTTATATGAACTATAACATGGAAAAAGGAAGACTGTTGCCCCAAAGGTGGTTCAAGTATACATAATTAAAAGCAGTACAGTGGTCAACTCTTTTTCATTCTTTGCAGGAAATGAGCACCAAGAAGGAGTATTTTGGGAAAAACAGCATGCATAGGAGCAAGAGCAGGGCAAAGAGCTCCTCAGCAAAAGCAGCAGTCAGGCATATGCATGGAATATTGCTGAGAACTGAGCGCTGGAATGTACTGATCCCAAGTAAATTGCACTGCTTAGGCACATCATGAGCTTGACTCATCCTCCCTCACCTTCCCCAAGAACAAAGTTACTCATTCGAAGACTCCTTGTCCCTGTAATGATCACTCCAAGCTCTCCTTAGGTCATGTGACTTTCCTGTGCCTCTTCATGTCACAGGTCATTAATGATACTGGGGATGAGTGACAATATAGCTGAAATGAGAAAGTATTTCCAAGTACTATGGTTCTGTAAAATAAAACGTGGGAGTTTTGTACCATTTATGTGTAGGACAATCTAATCAGTAAAGAACTAAGCTAGGCTCTTTCTATGATTAAGGAGTTAGCAAGTTCTCACTTTTATCTAGTGAAGAAAAACTAACATCTGCAAAAAGCAGTTCATCCGCTCTTAAAATATGAATTTAAAACAAATGAAAAGAAGAACCTCTGGAGATCCTTCTATGTCTTCAATGACTATAGAAGATGCTTTGATACCTGGTTTAGACCAGAAGAGTACATTTAAATGCTGAAGGCAGGTGAGGTAAATCTCATTCTCTCAAACTGTTCTGGGGATTTCAGCAATTTTCAGTCAATAAATTCACTCCCTTTCAATAGATTTTATTACACATATTCATATTAATTCAGAATCACAGATATATTTAAATAGCAATGTTAATGACTCCTTGGAATTAACAATAAAATTCTCTTGTGATCCTCAGAGAATAAAATTTCAAATAATCACACTTCCAAGGTAATCTGTACGTCTTTGAAAATAGTTTTTGATAGTCTCAAAACTGAAGACAGATTTTTTTTTCCCTGAAAGGTTTAATGACTAGTTCCCTTACTCCTTTTGCTGCAGGCTGTTGTCATTAGGGATGTTAAACTACTTCAAAAACTGTGGGAAGTGTTAAGTTGCAAATATCCTCTCCTGTTGTACAGAATTACTTGGACGGTGATTAAAAGAATTAATGTAGCTACTAACCTAAGTGTTCTAACATGTTTTCTTGGCAAAATCGATTCCATCTTTCTGGTTTGTCTTTTTTTTTTTTTTTCCCTCTTTTCTGCTACAATATATTGGAGGTTTTTTCTCACTTGCGGAACTTTGCATTCCACCTTGGAAACTTGTACAATATGAAGAAATTAACTCTCTAATCAGTACATGACAGCAGTCCCATCATTAATTTGTTAGCTTTCTAAACAGGTGCCTTTGTGCCTTCTCCCCAGATGGCATTCAGTCTATGAAGAAGTCATATGTAAGCATCCACAAACAACTTAATTATTATTTTTTAAATCTTTCTTCAGAATTCTCCTTTGCCAATCTGCCTACAGAAGTGAAGAATTAAATGCAGCCTCTCTCACTGTTGGGTGTTGCTCCAGATTTAGTCTTTATCTCCTGTCTGTTTGCCACAAAGAGACAGCAAGCTTTTGGGGCATTGCTTTTTTTTCTTTCAAAACAGCTCTGGCATTTTACAATAATAAACATCTTGATTAATACACAAAGCTTGATACTTGTGTTACATGCGAAGACTAGAACACGTAAACTCTATTTGATTTCTGGACTTTCTCTTTTACTTTCTGCCTGTGTTTACATGAGAAAATTCACCAGAACAGATGTATTGGAATAAACAATGCTTGCTTTCCATACTTAACTTTCCACTCTTTGAATAGTACTAGAACTAACTAAGTGTCTGTTGTAATTTCTAAACATTCACCAGATTTAGTAAATAACCCATACTTTATAATTGACATTGTTCAATAGAGTTTTCAGACTTGTGGTATTTTCTAGCTTTGAACTGTACATGTGCACAATCTCATAATTGAATGTTTTATCCCCATGTCTATTAGTATGGCTTGTGAGAGGGAGGTGGGGATGGATATAATTATCCATTTATGTTTTAGGTGGAATAGAGGAAAATGATCTCTGTATCTAGAACCAAAGTTGCATTGTATAACCATGTCTTTTATACTGGGAGTTTATACAAACTATATTCATTCAGATCCAATCTTAGGTAAATCATGGCTTTGCAATCAGTTAGGAGTTGTATCACATTAATCTACGGTGACAGTGTTCAACAGAGTCTAGAAAGTTGTTTGATTTCACACTCTGTAAATGACATTTCTTGATTTTCTGTAATATTTTGGATCATAGACAAAACCTTGTTTCAGTAACTGCATATTAGCTGGATGGTTACAGCTGAAATGCAGAACTGTTGTGGTTGGGTGATATGATCAACATTCATCACAAGCTAATAATGGTGATTCTGAACATCTTAATTGGACATCACACAACTCTGTGTAGTGTGAAATAAGATGTCTGGGCGATTGCAAAGATTTTGACTGGTCCTTGTGCTGATAGCCTGCAGAAGATTTTAATATTCTGAAGTCACACCAGATGGGCAATCTGCTGCAGTATATACCTTGGATCAGTTTTAGGCTGCAAGGGTTCTGTATCCTACGTCACCTCAAGGGGAAAATAATAAACAGCTGCACTAATGACATTTTTTAATCTCTCTACTCTTGATTTACCTAGGCTTTGACTGATGCAATGGTCAGTTTAGGAAAACTGTACAAAGACCTTCTACAATACCGAGAAAATGGACCAGAAATGGAACTGGAAAAAAAAAAAATTAGCACCTATTATTCAACTGCTCTATGCATGCCTTCTAATCCTATGTGCAAAATTTAACTTGTTGTTGCAAAATAAGTTTGGAATAGCATACAGATATGAGAAAAAATAGCAGAGAAAAGTGTAAAGAAGTACAGATAAAATTTTGATTAATTTTTATAGCTGAAAGAAATGTAGTCAGTTTTCTGGATCAATAAAGTTATTTATTCTGGGAGGGAGTAGATAGCAATACCAGCTCTCCCCTACTCCAAGGTTTTGCTGGATACATTCTTTCATAGAATATTCCATGGAAACAACTTGAGTCAATTTGAGTTCTGTAGCCCTTCACTGCAGTCCCCATAATTGGACTTTTGTCCATTTTGGTACAGGACAGTTCATAGCTTTGGGTGTTTTGTAGTGTTGTGCATCTCTTTCAGTATGCAATTTTAGCACAGTTCATCATCTGGGTAATCTGATCAGTAGGTTATGCAATTAATATGGAATAGGGGATATAGTCAAATTCTTGAATATTTTTTAAAATAAAGTGTTTTGGACTATAGCAAACTTGTCACGTTAAAAGAGGGAGAGAAATGTGAGGAATTTGGATCTGCTCTCATAATAACGGGGTTTGAATTAGACAGCCAAAGAACTAACTATAATAAATGCAAATTCTATAATGCAGAAACATTTGGAACTTGTCACTGAATAACTAAGATATCATCTAAGTGCTTTGCCCTGATGTGGCTGCTGAACACAAGTATTGTGAGTAAATGGTAGAGGAAATAATCTGAGTTGAAAAATAGGACATGTAAAAGACCACTAGAATTTTCACCTGAGTTTTGAAAGACAAGCAAAAGACTTAAGAAACACTTACATTTGCCATCTAAGCAATGAATGAGGAGGAAGACAATCATAATGTCCTTTACCTCTAACTATATCTGGTTCTGTCACTTGTTATGCTTCATAGTTTTTAATTAACTCAAGCTAATTGTTACATAACTTCATCATGTCAATACACTATGAAGCCAGACTGAGGATGGGGCCTTCCACACAGATGTGAAATGCATGACAGATGAAAGTGAAAAAAATATATGAAAATATGTAAGAATCTGTTAGTGATGCAGAAGCCAAATGTATAACACCAGGAAATAAGAGACATCTGATAAAAATCCTGATAGAAATTGGAAACTGGAATACACAGCTAAAGATTCAGAATTTATATATAAAAGTATGACATAGCTAGCATTTCCTGAGAACTGAATTCAGGAGGACCAATTTATGCTTAAGAAGCCTACAATGCTCTGAAAATAGAGACTTGAAGGACAAGGAAGATGATAGGCATATGATAGAGACATGCATGGGTTGAAATTTTGATATAGACCTGCTCATACTCTGGTAACCAGGACAGTTACTAACATACTGAGTAAGCAAAATTGACCCCATTCTGCAGAAGTTAAAAGTGATGACATAGAAAAAGATTGTGCCAGTCCCATCACTGGTTCCCATTAGTCCATCAGTACAGCAATATATAAAGTTCACTAGAGTAATGGGACATTTGGTTTGTCCTTTTCACTTTCCTAGGGAATTGTGCTATATCAAAACCTGACACTAGGACAAGCTGGGAATTGCTGGAAAGCCACTTGGTAGTTCCAGGATATTTAGTATACAGTGGGTTACGGGACTAAGCTCCTAACATTTTCCAAAGTCAGGACAAGATGCTGAGGAAGCTTGACACCACCTGAAATTTTTAGGAAAAGTTCTTTCACCTTCCATCTCTGTCAGTAAAAAGCTTTTTGGCTTGACTTTCCTTCTTTGAGAATCAGAGAAGACAAGATAGAAGGAAGTTACATGGGACTCTACTCCAGCACATTATAGGATAACTTACACTTGACTTGCCATAAATGAGCTGAAAAGCCAGATAGGTGGAGTTATTTGTTTTGAAAGTTTGATTTGCTGAAAAATATGCTGCCTTTGTTTGAAAGGCCACAAATAAAATAATTACACTAATTCTGAAGAAGATTGCTTCCTAGTGTTTGACTTGAAGACATATCCAAATTGGATTATGATAGACATAGCTGCCTTATGCCAGAGGCCTGCTCAAGAACAAGTGATGTCATGCACTGCTCACCTCTGAAGCACTAATGAACAAAACCCTTCCCAGAAACAAGGGTCTAAATGTCTCAGTTCCCAAGAGAGTTTGCATTTTTTTTCATTGAGATGCACAGTACAATACAGTGAATTAAAGTAATTTTCAGTTCTGTAGCTGAATGTCATTCCCTTTAAATGAGATACTGGCAGTTAGATGGCTTTGATTGCTGCCAGCTGTCAATACCCCTAAGGAAAGCCAAGATGCTTCTATGGTGGAAGATGAACAAGAAGCCTGCTGATCAAACACATCACAAGTTGTGTCAGAGGATTAGCAAGTTAAATAAAATAGATGTGTGTTTACACTCTTCCAGTCATAAGCAAGCTGTCTGTGAGTTTTCTTTTTTTTTTCCTTACAGCGAACACTTCATACTCCAGTGTGTTAACTGTTTTTTGTAGCTTCAGTTCTTGCGTTATGGAATACATGTCTCTAGATAGAGAGGAAAGGAGCTAAAACAGCCATTTTCCTGTTGTCCAAATGTCTGTCTATTTTACTTGGAAAAGTACCATTTAAATAGATAACAAGAGTGAAAGTGTTTTACTCATTGCTGTTACTTGTTGTAGTAAATGGATATATGAGCTAAAATTTCAAATTTGAAATATGCAGTTAATTCATTAATCAAATACCCGCTGTGCAGTACAAGTCGGGTATTAGTGTTGCACACAGTCTGTTACCTTCTCTTAGTTTCTGTATGCGTAATTTAGACATACACACCAGATTATGCCTAATTTTGTATAATGTAGTCCATATGTTTTGTGAGTCCTCTTCTGTTTCTTATTACACCTGCTTACTCTTAGTGTTCAGCAGAAAATGAGCTGAAAGCAATAAAAAAGGAAGTGAAGACTAGCAATGCAGTTTAAAAAGTCTAAGAACAATCTTAAAAAGTTTAAATCTGTCTTTACATCTATGCATTGTCAAGTGGCTGAGAATATTAAGTGATTTTTTGGGTTGATTAGTTCTTCTTTACAGCCTTCAATGTTAGCCAAGTGACATGTTTTAAAAGTCTGTGGAGCTGATTAATGTTGGATGTAGGTGTATAATCTTATCAGACATACTTCCTGGGAGGACATGTCCAACCTTAACAATCTTAAGAAAGAAACAAATAATATTTAATTATATTACATGGTAAGGAAATGTGAAGTTTCATTCATCAAAGAGAAAAAAGTATATATTTTTCTTGACAAAGGACTAGATTTAATGGAAATTAGCATAAATCTGTATGGGAATATATCTGAGTATTGCATGAACACCAAGGTGTCTAAAGTCTTCAAATAGTCTTAATAAATCTCATTGTGCCTTCTGGGACACCAACCACTGCAAAGATTTTTTTTCTGAGTTTTTTTTAAAGCTTCTGAGGCACTTTTAATGACAGGAAGTCATTAGTTAGCAGCCACAGTGGGGAGTCCTGTAGTGTTTTACATCTTATTTGTCAATTGTCTTCCTATTTGGAGAGGCATACTGGCTAAGTAAGGAGGCTAATCACCAAGGCCCCCCATCCTTTCACGAGGCAGTTCTTAAAACTCTTTCAAGAGGAAGAGAAATCCTAGACAACTCACAAAGTGAAAATCAGAGACCAGATTGAACAGTCAGCCAACAGCAATCATGTGAGAAGGGAACTAGAGAAGGGTTCAGAGCCAGGCCGATCGGATGTGCATCTGAAGGGAGAGGGTCAAGAGGATGGAACCAGGCTCTTCTCAGTGCTTCCAGGCAACAGGACGAGAGGCAATGAGCAGAAAGTTCCAGCTGAATATGAGTTCAAACTTTTTTTAATGTGCAGGTGACTGAGCACTGGAACAGATTGCCCAGAAAGGCTGGGGAGTCTCCCTCATGGAGAAGGTAAAGAATCATCTAGACACAATCCTGAGTAACAAGCTCTAGGGGACACTGCCTGAACAGAAAGGTTGGACTAGATGACCTCCAGTGGGCCCCTTCCAACCCCAGCCATTCTATGATTCTGTGATTGTGTGTGATGTCATGTTCTTCAGAGGCAGGTGGTCTGTGTGCTTTTCTCAGTAATCCTAACTTAGGTTTAGCTATGTGCATAGACCAAGGCTTCATAAACTAAGAATAGAAGTTCTTAGAAGTATTTTGTTTTCTTAGTTTTTCTAAATGTGAAGGCTATGAATACATTACTGGAATGGGATGTAGGACCCAATTCAGTTTTTGCTCAGATACAGACCAAGGGTGACTCTAAAAAAGCAAGTGGAGGCTGTAAAAAACAGTCACAAAGGCTGTGTTTACACCTCTCTAGTGCGGTTCATTTTAATATCATTCCTAGCTTTCTAGATAAGGGAACAACTGAAATGTGCTGTGTCTGTCCTCCTCAAATGCACATTCCTTTTCTGTGAGTACCCAGTGGTAGGTGAAGGGTTGGTCTGTGTGTGCAGTCTAGCTGTGATAGTCAATGAAGGCCTGGACCAGGGAAGGCTTCTCGCTGTAGATGTAGCTGATGAAATGCCTCTAAAAAAGTAATGACCCATAACATAAGTTGCCTTCTGAACATCGTGAAGGTTGATTCCCTTTTACCTCTGTGACGTCCTGCTAATGTGGGTACCTGACTGAGGCTGGGTAAAAGGAATTCCGTCCTCCTCTTTTGTGCTTTGAACCTCTTCAGTGAGGTGCCTTTTTTAATCTTCCCTATTCCTTCCTTTTGCTTTGAAGGAAGCTTTTGTTCGGTATATTCATCAAGGTATTCTCTTTTTATTTTTTTAGGCCTTATTATTTAAATGTCTGACAACCTCAAAACTTGATCGTTAGAACAGCGCAGCAAAGTTGGAGGGCTCACCACCACCTTGGAGAAAAGGAACTGAGGACTAAAGTAGCTCAAATGACTTCTCAGCAGCCACACACTGAATCTGGATGAGTAAAGACTCCAGTTCTAAGTGCCATACCTGCCCCAAACCATGTGTGTGCAAGGGCTGCTCCTGTGTAGTCACTGGCAAACTCCAAGCTGAACCAGCTGGGGAGTAGAAGGCCCTGGGTCCAGGCAGGGTTATCAGGTGGGCGGAACATCTGTGCTGATATTTGGGGCAACCTGTGAGTGTGGGATGCCCGTGGGACAAGTGTGTGAGTGCTGCATGTGTGCAGTGAGCATCCAGCAGGACCAGCCAGTCAGCCAGGGACCTGTGGGATGAGTAAGGGGGATGGGATGTGGGAAGGGGTGCTGGGCAGGCAGAGGGGCCATGCAAGTGCTCAGGGGATCCGTAAATGTGTGTGTGCCTGTGCAGAGCTAAGGAAGTGTGGGTTTGGCGAGTGGACAATGAGCGTTGAGAACTGGCTGAATGATAGGTCTCAGAGGGCAGTGATCATGGACATAGAGTCTAGTTGAAGGCCTGTAGCTTAGCAGTGCACCTCAGTGGTCAGTACTGGGTCCAGGCTTGTTCAATTTATTCATCAAAGACTTGGATGAAGGGACAGAGTGCACCCTGAGCAGGTCTGCAGATGATACGGAACTGGGAGGAGTGGCTGACACACCAGAAGGCTGTTCTGCCTTTCAGTGAGACCTGGACAGGCTGAAGAGTTGGGCAGAGGAGAACTCAGTGAAGTCCAACAAAGGCAAATGCAGGGTCCTGCACCTGGGCAGGAATTACCCCATGCCCCAGTACCAGCTGGGGGCTGATCTGCTGGAAGGCATCTCTGTGGAGAAGGACCTGGGGGTCCAGGTAGACAAGAAGCTGTCCGTGAGCCAGCAGTATGGCCTGGGGGCCAAGAAGGCCGATGATATCCTGGGGTGCATTAGGAAGAGCACTGCCAGCAGGTCAAGGGAGGTGATCCTACCTCTCTACTCAGCCCTGGTGAGGCCAAATGTGGAGTGCTGTGTCCAGTTCTGGGCTCCATAGTACAAGCGAGACTGGAGAGGGTCCAGTGGTGGAGGTTAACCTGGTTAAGGTCCTGAAGCATATGTCTTATGAGGAAAGGCTGAGGGAGCTGACACTGTTTAGCCTGGAGAAGAGATGACTGAGGGCAGATCTTATCAATGTATATAAATATTTTAAGGAAAGGTGTAAGGAGGACAGAGCCAAGCTCTTTTGGGTGGTTCCCAGCAACAGAACAAGAAGCAACAGAAAGAAACTGAAACACAGAAAGTTCCATTTGAATATGAGGAAACACTTCTTTACTGTGAGGGTGACAGAGCACTGGAACATGCTGCCCAGAGAGGTTGCGGCATTCTCCTTCCCCAGAGACATTCAAAAACTGCCTGGACATGATCCTGTGCAACCTGCTGTAAGGTGAACCTGCTTTAGTGGGGGCTTAGATTAGATGATCTCCAGATGTCCCTTCCAACCCTAACCATTGTGTGATTCCAAGAACCTGGTGTATGTCCTGCACTAGTGACCTTCTGCCTCTGCCTGCCCAAGAGGAGGAGGAGGAGGGGACATGTCCCTGTGTGCCTGTGTGTGGTGTGAGTCCTGAGTGTGGGAGCTGCTGGGGACAGTACTTTGTCTGTGGCTCTCTGTGTGACCAGATGTGTTGGTGTCCTCTGTGAATGTGTGTCCATGTGAGTGTGTTTCTGTGTGTCTCTGGGATATGAACTCAGCTTTGCTGCTGGCTGAACCTGCAAAGGGAAGGCATCAGCCATGTCCCTCAGCCTGGATAGAGACCCTGGGTCCCCTGGGCTGGCCAGGCAGGAGGAATCCCCAGGCCTGGAGCTGCTGGAGCTGGTGAACACTTGTAACAGCTTAACATTAGGCCTGTGTAACAATGCTTTAGCTGGATACTCCCCCAAACTATCTTTTTTTTTTTTCCTCACACTGTCCTTTAAAGTTACAAAGGTATTATACTTACGGAGACATAGACCACCAAGATTAAGAGGAGTATTTTCAGTGACTAGTCTTTTTAGGTTCCTTCACTTAAAGGAAAAAAATGTTCATCATAAATTACTTTCAGTGGGTTTGAATCTTGTCATAATGTTGTAGTTAATAAAGCTGGAGACCCTCTAGGGCACATAAGGGCCTTAGTGCCCTGTAAATAAGGAATTAAAAAAATGAGGGATGAAAAATTATTTGACATTTTTAAAAATTTGGCTTCTGATGTGGTTAATATCACATAGCAGATGTAACATGCCACAGAGGTCACAGCTTACTGCCTGAGGTGAGCTAACTGAGCAGAAACCACAAGGAGAGATTATACCCACAGAAACAGTTTATTACAAGAGAGCTGAAGGGCATTGGCTGTGAATATGCTAGAGAAATTTATGCTGTAGTTTAACCATCACTTTAAACTCCTGAAGCTGACAAAAGAGGCATTTGGCCTTCCCTGGATTACTTTTCCTACTGCTGTGCCCACACAAACAGCTGTGCTGGACAAAGAGAGGTGATGGCTGAGGAGCAAGCAAAATAAATATTCCATTTTTAACTTGGACAAGATTTTCTGCCTAGTTTACTGCCTGCAAAACACCAACTTTTATGTTGGCACAAGTGAGGATTTCATATAAGGATGGAAATGAATGGCTGAGCAAGGGAACCATAATGGATCTCTTTACTTAGCTGGCCTATGCTACATAAAAATGACTGCAGAATTATGACATTGTAATTGCTTTGTGGATAAGTAGGAAAATGGGTTTCCTAACAGTTCATATCATAATTTAGGAAAAATCCCTGAAGGTTATCTAGTCCCAACTCCTGATAATAGCAGAGCACTTCAATGGTCATTGAAGTGGCTCATGGGCTTCCCCAGTTGGATTTTGAATGTTTGCGTGGTGGAAATGACAAAAGCCCTTTGGATTGGCTGTTTCCAATTCTTAACCCACCTTTGGAAATAATTTTTTCCTTATGTCCCGTTGGAGTTTATTTTGACAACATGTCTCATCTCGGGTAGCCCTGACCCAATCGCTGTATTTCAAATGCAGCCTCCATAGTGCTGAATAAAGATAAATAATCGACTGTGTTGACCTGCTGGCTAAGCTTTTGCTAGTGCAGCCCAGGTTGTGGTTAACCTTTGTCACAACAGGGTACATGGCTCTCTCACATTGAACTTACAGGCCACGAAGATAGCTTCCCTGCTGATCCTTCTCTGCAGAGCTGTTTTCTAGCCCTGTCTGTCCTGTTGCATGGAGTTTTTTCTCTTACTGTGCAGATCCCTAGCATATGATTACATTGGATGAAAATAGCAAAGTGATTCAGAAAACTTTGAAATAAGCCCACATTGAATTTCCTAGAGCGGTGTCCTAGTCTTCTGGGGTCCTTAAAAATCAGCAGTTTGTTGTCTTTCCATACGTTCATCTCAGTCTACTAAGGCTAACCTTGCCCCACTTGCTTTCTACCCATCCATGATCCTCCTCTTTGGAAGTTAAGAGTAAACACAGTAACAGCAAAACTTTTAAAAACTGAGAATATCGATGAAAAAGGAAAAGGACAAGAAGGCAGAAACATGGGATGCTTAGCTTTGCAATTATTAGGACCCTGCCACACATAGTAAATTGCATAAACAATCAAAACAGAGACTGTGAAACTAGCATATGTTACTAACATTAGAATAGTGCTGCCATGTCAGATAAAGCTCTTTTAAAAGTATATTTTCTTCCCTTTGTAATGACTTTGCTTTTGAAATTACTCTGTATGAAGCTGTGTTTAATCATTACAAGTGTGACTATCCCTGCACTGTTCAAATGCCTTCTCCTACTACATTTTATTTCTTATCAGGAACAGCACTCCAAACACTTGTCTCAGTGTTCATATCAAAGAAGACAAAATTCAGGCCTCTGAAGGACTGAATTGCTTTATGCATTTTTGTTCATCACAGAGAACAATCCCCATACTTTCGGGTGCACTAGGTGTATTTGTAGTGCCTTGCCAATTGCAAGGAAATTTTTTCTACTTTTAACATTCTGCTTTTCTCATTCTTTCCTCCATTGTCATAACTGAATTCATAAAATAGTTCATTATATTTTTTTTTTGTTTTAAAAATGGAGCATTCTTCAGGAAGAGAGCAAGAATGCATGCACAAAAGTCATTGAAGAGTCACCTGTGCTGAAAAAAGACCTCTTACTTTCAATAATGAAAAATAATAAATCTTGACATTATATGAAAAAGGTAATTTTATTGTTTGCTCGCCTTAAAAATACCATTTCACCAAGCAAAGTAATTTAGGAATAACTTATTTCATATTCTTTTACTTTTATAATAATTTGAAGTTAAAGATACATCTAATTAATGTATCATTTTAAGGATGAAGAAAATGTGATGATAAGAGTGATACCTTGATAAGGTTCAAGAATGAAGGTTAGATTTAGTAGGTGCTCTTTATCCTATAATACAGTACCTCTGAGAAAAAATCTATTGTGTTCCTTTTTTCAAGTTCTTGCAGCAGGTTCTGAGTGTATTTTGCTATTATATCCATCTCAAACACACTAAGAGACTACTTTGTCATTATATCCACCGCTAACAGGAGCAGATTATTAGACCTGGATTTAACAGGGTGAGATTGACCTGCAACAGTTTGAGAAATGGTAACAGTTAGAAAAGTTTGTGTGTCTGGGGTTCTTTGTCTGTGAAGGCCTCCCACCCATTTTTTTCCCAGGTTTTCTTTCCAGCTATATAGAATAATATGTGAAAAATAATAAATGCAAAATTTTTCAGAATAAGTATAACCTGTTTCATGAATAATTCATTTCTGTCTTGTATGACTTCATTATGTCATGTATAACTAGCGCTTTGTACTGTCAGGCTGAAAAGCTACAAAAATTGTTTAACCATGCAGTGTAAATTCATAACTTGTAATTTGAAAAGTGACATGATATTGCACAAGTCCTCGCATTCTCAAACGTGCTTTCCCAGACAACTTACTTAAGATTTAAAAAATAAAAGACTTAGAGGTTGGGTTTTTTTCAGTCATAGAGGTCTGCTTTTCTAAAAACAAATCATATGTTTCATAATATTCACTGGCCTAACAGCTCTCATAAAGGAATGACTTTCAGCTCTTGGTCTTAATTCTGCAAGATAGCTAAAGCCATAGCTAAATATTTCATCACTTGTGTCTGATACCTGATACATAGTAATATACCCATCTTCTAAGTGAGGAAACTCTGGCACTACTCACAAAAATATTGTTCCTTAATTTCCTAAAGGAGTCAGTAACACAGCTGTGAGTTTGCTGTGGTTTGAAGCCCAAAGAGTGACATGGCCTATCTGGTACCTGCACATTTGTCACATTGGTTGGTTGTTCCAGTGGGAAGAAGATAAAAGTTTTGTTCAAGACTGTATTTGCAGCTGCAATTATTTGTTTGTGTTTGTATTAGTATTCTGTCATGCAGTTTCATAGGTGCTCACCAGAGAATGTGTTTCTGGAGAAAATGTTCCTAAAAAGATGGTAAATAAGCGTATGGATCAGTTTGTCTTAGGATGTCCTCCTGCAGAAAAAGGAAAGAAAGCAAGCCAGCCTTCCTCTTCTTGTATGTCTCAAACTATGCAAATGAGTTACAGTGTCCTACCTTCGATACCTGTGTAATGACCAATGACCTATGTAATCATGGAACCGTTTATACTGGAAAAGATCCTAAAGATCGAGTCCCACCCAAGTCCACCACTAAACCATCCCTAAGCATCTATATGTCTTTTAAAGACCTCCAGGGATGGGAACTCAACCACTTCCTTGGCCTTTATATTCCCAGCAGAGTCTCCAGGGATGTAATGACAAAGGGCTTTCTTTCTCACCCAAATAGCAGGAAAAAAAATGCCAAGATAAAGAAGGATAAGGGTGTCTGCATTTAGACACCAGAATTAGGTGCCTGAAATTTCCCTTTAGAAGTTTTTTGAAGGCCACACTTCTCTCCATTGAATAGAGAGAAAACCTGAGCACTTACTTTAATATTGCTTCATTTTAACTTTTATGTTTATGACAGGTACAGAGTAAATCTCATACTTCTTTATTTTTTTTTTCACAGTGTGAAATAAGGTTTTCTAAGATTACTATTCATGGTTAGTAACAGTTGCTCCTCTGCACTGTTTAGAAACACCTGCATTCAGGGTCAACAATTTCATTACCCAGTCATAAATTCAGTTAAGATCTATATGTACAGATTCTCACTGACTTGCCAGTGTGTCCAATAAGGAACAGAATCAGGATAAATTGTTAAGTCTTACCACTCTAGTGTCCTTCAATATCAGTGCTCAAAGCAAACTTAAAAAAACTTTCTGTTTTTGTTTTAATTGCCTCATTTTTTCCATCACAATCTGGAGGCGAGGAGAATCATAGGCATTGATATGGATTTCTTTTTCTGGTAAATAGGATTTGCTTTGCATTTTAAACTGTTGAACAGGGTCTTTTTCTTTCAAACACGTATTTTTCCTTTAAGCATACCATTATGTATATATCTCACGAATGCAGAGAAAAGATCACTATGCAGAAATGGGACATGAATGGCATTTTGCTATCCTGTACCATCATGGTTTTAAAAATAATATGTTTGTTCAGATTTTTCTCTTCACAAACTGTGATCCAAGAGCAAGGCGACCTCATGACAACCAACAATTACAGGCAGAACATCTCAGAAACAGTCTTTAAAGGATGAAGCCTCAGGCAAGTTCTGTTTCCTGTAATGTCAGAAGAAAAGTTAATACAAAGTGAGTCTTCAAATGAACAGAAACTAATTTGATACTTGGCAGTAGCTAAGGAAGTGCTTATTTCTTCTTTAACTTTTTGTTTTGCTTTTCCTCTTCCCACAGAGAGATTTTGTAGTTTTTCATACTCCTTCATCAAACCTTTAAGGCAGAAGAGTCTAGATAAGACAAGTGATTCATTGAGCCAGACTTCCCAGGTGAAAAGAGTATGTTAAAATTACATATGAAGAATGCAGATAGGAATTTTTTATTCACCTATTCCCTACAACAGCCTGGCATGTGAGATTATGCGGGGATGCAAATTTGCTCTCTAAATTCCATTTTCACAGTCTTTGAACCAGCAGTAATACTGGGAATGCAACTACTGCTCTTCTCCATTCAGTATGCAGGTCACTATAAAATTGCTGGTTCAGAACCTCCTCATCTGACCTGCCATCACCTCTTCATGTCAAAAAAAGTTGCTAAAGACATCAGTTCTAAACCCAAAGAGGACAAATAAATGACTGCCATCATCCCTTTGTGAAGGGGTTAGCACAACACTTCCTTAGAGCACCTGACCTTGCAGTGTCATTGCAACAAATTAATTCTGGCCTATAGGTAACTTAGTTGTGTAGAAGTTGGCAGAAATTGGATGATTTATCAATCTCGTCCTTCATTTGCAATTGTAAATAGAGTATTGAGTAGGCAAGTTCTATTTTCATCATACAAATTGACTGTCTGGTACAGAATTATTCAAATACTAATCCTAATTTGCACCCAGTGCAATACTATTCAAGTCAAAGGGTAAAGCTGGTTTTTTGACCTCACACAGCAATTGACCCATTTATTTTTCATTGTGTTCTGTTTGATGCTTTATTTATTAGAAAGTAAAGACTGCAGATAGCCTGCATTGTAGTCCCAAAGACAAAGAAGAAAATTTGAAGTCCTTTTATGAGGCAGTGTTATACAATTGAGTTCTGTGATCTTCATTGCTGAGGTGTCTTTGTCACCCTTTAATTGGTCTTACTCCTTGTCCAAGTTTTAAAGCAATGTAAATTTCACATGGTCAACACAGATCTTAGAGCCTTCTTCATCCTGCTGTGTTGCTGGAAGGATCTCTGGCATTAAAGATGCAGTTGCATAAAATAAAGGAATTGGAATTGACTGCGGGTTTTTTTTCAGCAAACATATTTAACTTTTTACTGCATCTTCTTTTCTATCACCTTGGTTATTCTCCCTCAGAGATTTCTTCTAATCTGTAATGATACCTAGATTCATTATTTACTTGAAAAGTTTTCAAAAAAAGCACCTTGTGTTTTCTCTCATTATCTCAGCCCCCCTAGAAGGGATTCTTCTAAGTAACACTTGCAAATTCAGGTCACTAACATTCCTTAATTCCTCCAAAGACTTATTTCTTTTACTGTGGAGTCTACACATTTGTGAAAACTGTTGGACAGCTTGAATTTTAGAACCTTGCTGGTTTGGCTGATGAACATATTTTCAGTAGTTTGAAAGTTTTCATTCAAAAAATTGCCCATAACATAGTATCATAAAATGGTTTGGGTTGGAAGGGACCTTAAAAATCATCTGGTTTCAACCCCCCAGCTATGGTCAGGGTTACCAACCACTGGACTAGGTTATTCATAGTCCCATCATCCTAGCCTTGAAACACTTCCATGGATGGGACATCCACAACTTCTCTGGGCAGCCTGTTCCTATGCCTCACCACCATCACAGTAAAGAATTTCTTTCCAACATTTTGCCTAAATCTTTCCTCTTTTAGTTTAAAACCATTCCCCCTTGTCCCATAGCTGTCTGCCTGTGTGAGAAGTTGCTCTGTACCTTTTTTATAAGCCCCTTTAAGTACTGCTGCAGTGAGGTCTTTCCAGAGTCTTCTCTCAATTGAACAACCTCAACTGAACTCACTCAGCCTGTCTTCATAGGAGAGGTCCATCATGCTCTGGTTCTGCTCCAACAGGTCCATGTCTTTCCTCTGCCCCAGACTTGGACATGGTTCTCCAGGTGAGGCTTCATGAGGACATAGCAGAGGGGCAGAATCACCTCCTTTGACCTGCTGGCCACGCTTATTTTGATGAGGCCCGGGGTGCGATTGGCTTTCTGGGCTGCAAATGCACATTGCTGGCTCCTGCCCAGCTTTTTATCCATCAGAAACCCATGTCTCTTAAACCTTTACATAACACTATCCTCTGGATTTTTTTTTGGTTTAATATTTTTCAATAGCCTTTCCTAGTGTGATAATCTGTGACTCTGTGTAATAATAATGAATTGGAGAACCACAATGCCATGTGGCTGGTTTTTATAATGTAAGCAACATAACTCGCTAATCTCGTTCTGTTTACATGATTTTTACACGCAAGTGTAAGTGACAAAAATAGTTGGTGGATTTTATGTATTCAGAGTTCAAAGATTAATCCTTACCCTGTCAACAAGTCACTAAGATGAGGGAAGACACAAGTAAAATGACAAAGGTGAAGTCTGACACTTGAATTCCATTTTTCCTTCTTCCTCACTTTACCTGGTGCCTCTTACAGCTTGTCCCCTAAAACGGGGTCCCACTCCCCCACCTTTTTTCCCTCTGTCTCCATTATGGATTTTGATTTGAACTGTAATATACATGGACTCCCTGTCATAAAGCAAATAAATGGAATGCTATAGAGCACTTGCCTACCACTTCACAGCTTTTTTTGTTCATGAATTTGTATCTTAAATTTATTGTTTTAATATCTCAAAGTCCAACAGCTTATTAACTGCTCTGACACTTGGAATACACTTTTTTTTGATCATGTGTCACTCATTCTAATGACTTTGTTTTTTGAAGGACCACTAAATCTTATAAGCAGAGATTTAATTTCCTCCTTTGAAAGAAAAGGAAAAAAATGACTAAAGTACTTGATGTTGGCTCTGTAGCAATGAGGTATTCATCTCTATTTCTGTCTGCTGAGATGCTTTTCAGGATAATAATTGGGAATTGATCATTGTAAAAATCTATATTATGGCAACAAAAATGACATATGCATTGCACTGATAGGATTTTAATATTGAAATCATTTTTTCATAGTAATATTGCATGGGGATGCATGAACTTTTCACACTTAAAATGTATTTTGAGAGTTTCAAGAATACTTAGTATTTCTAATTATTTCATGTAAATTTCAATTCCCCCACTTGAATTGTTTAGTTAATAAGTACCGGAATTTTAAAATTACATTCTCTCACATTTTCTTCATTATTATGATGAGAATTTTATCTTCTTTGGGCATTTATATTTCTGTAGTTAATAAGCATAGTCAGTTGTTGCAAATCTCCTGATTCTGAGCTGGTTTCTGCAGTTTTTCATACTGTAAAATTAATTACAAAAGTTCAGTAGCAGAACAGTTGGTAAGAGTCAGGTGTGGGGTGAGGGACAGAATGAAGAAATTCAAAATGTGGAGAATTAATTGAAGGAGGAAGAACCTGAAGAAGGACCTGAGCCACCGAGAGTGAAAAGCTATTCCCTGTAGTCCCAGGTATAAAAGGGTTTCACGTTCATCAGGAGAACATGGCAAGGTGGGCTTTGTGGTAGGGTGGTCTCCATCAGATGGAGCTCTTACATTTGGTCTACTAGGGTTCATTTCCATCAGAAGTTTACAACAAGTAGGAAAAACTTTCTAAGTCTTGATTTTGTCCCGCAGTAAGTGTGGTAGCAAACAGGGTAGCACCAGCTGTGGCAAAGCAGGACGCTCGAAGAGAGCATAAACCTGGAGAGAAGTACGGGTCAACACCATAGCTCTCAGTGGAGGCAAAGCCATCTTCACCTGCTGAAAAGCATTGGAGGGGGTGCTGCTCTCCACAGGACAGAACTTGTCTGGTCCATACATGGTTCCAGGTTAACTCTTGCCACATGTGGACTTTTGGAATCAGCCTGGAGCATCTGCTGCTCTTCAATTTGTGTGAACCAAAGCTGGGTTTCTACCCCAGTTTAGCTAGAAGTGTTGAAACAAGAAGATAAATCCAACCCTCCTAAAAGTTCTGATGCTCAAGGAAAAGAGGTAGAGATAGGATGACCCTCCAAGGAGGGTATTTTGAGGAGCGGGCTCTGCATCTATGTGGGACAGGCTTTGCATTTTCAGTCTCTCTTCTGTTGTTCTTATATCTATACTATTAGACACCATGGATCATACAGGGAATGGGAGCTGGGAGACTGATTCTCTCCTTTACACTTGAGTAGAGATGCCTGTCACATACGCTGGTGTCATTCTGTACTGGGTGTCCATGGTGGGCTGCTGGCAGCAGGGGCTGCAGGGTGGCCACTGCAAGGAGTGTCCAGGGCTGTCCCATGCTGGACACAGCTGGTTCTGGGCCCTGCAGCCAAGGGAGTGGCATCTCAGGGAAAAGATATTTTAAAATGGGTCAAATGCTGCACATGCAGTGAGGATTGAGGGGAAAACATGAGAGAAACGGCCCTGAAGACACCAAAATGAGAGAAGGAGGTAGGAAAGAGGTGCCCCAGAGCAGGAGTGGAGGTTCTCCTGCAGCCCCTGGAGGAGACTATGGTGGGGCATGGGAAAACTGTGAGGAGGAAGGAGTGATGCAGTGGAGCTCTTACGGACTGACTCCAATCCCCACTCCCCATCCTCTGCATCATGCAAGGAGGAGGAGGAGGGAGAGGAGCTGGGAATGAAGGAGTGATGTGGAGCCTGGGAAAAAGGCAGGTTTAGGAGGGAGGCAGGTGTTTTTAGTTTTATCTTTGTTTCTTTCCATTCTATTCAGTTGTTAAAACATTGAATTAATTTTCAACGAGTCAAATCTGTTTTGCCTGTGACAGTAACTGGAGAGCAATTTTGCTGTCCTTATCTCAACCCATGAGCTTTCTCATCATATTTTCTCCCCTGTCCAGCTGAGCAGGGGGCTGAGTGAGCAGTTGGGTGGGATTTTGGCTGTTAACCACTGCGGACCCACCACACCTACAAGACAGAATTAGACATGGTCTCTAGTTCTGTCACTGACTGACTATCCATAACTTTTTCCTCTGTCTAAAAGAGATGCAAAGATACCTCCCTTGCAGTAGCATCACAGGCATTAAGTATCTATAAAGTGGCACCTCCTTGTTATTCTTCATAGTTATGCAGTAAGTAAATAGTATGTAGTGAGTGTAACAGATAGTGAGTTGAAGGTATTTTTTTAAACAATCAGCAATATCACAAATACAGACTTAAGGAAGAAAATAGGTAAAAATGTGCCAGAATATGCCCCTTAGTTAATGTCTTTTATCTGACTATTGACAAAATGCTTAGCCGCTTAGGAGAAGTACAATTATTTTATTAATAAGAATAATACAAGCTATTGATACTAATTAATGATTCCATTGCAATCCAGATGCAATCCATTTTTAATGTTCAACTTAGCCATGATTCCCAAGGCATTTTAAGACACTCACAAGATTAATTGTTTTTAGGTGCAATTGCTATTTGTTCTGACTAGCAATGGCCTATTGACTTTCTGAGACAATGACATAAGATCAATGAGGATTTCGAGAAGATGAGTAAAGTAAGCCCACAAACACTGATGTCGTGAGTGACATAAATATTGTCACCTTTGCTACTTTGCTTTATGCAGCCAGAATGAGACAAAAGCTGTTACTGGTCAGTGTTGTCTTATAAGCCTCTGTGAAACAAAACAGGCAGAGCTCAGCCTACTTCAAAGACACAGCTTGATTAGTATCAGGTCAATCTGTTCTACTGACACTGACCAAAAAGAGACTGAGCATAGATTACTAGCGGAGGCAGAAGCTGCTCTAGTCACTTATATTCATGTGACTGGAGAAAGCATTAACAGATGAGGGCTGCTATGCCAGGGCAACATATTTCCTGTTCCAGTATATATTTCTGAACCTAGTGTGTATGGTGCATCCTGTTCTGATGTGGGTCTTGGCACTGGCACATGTGCTGAAGTTCTGTGACAAAGAATATAGAATGTATTCCTTTACTGAGGATTCTTTTTCTTTCCACCATCCCTTTCACCCTGTACTTTTAAGAAGCAGAATTGTGTACTCCTTCAGTGTGAAGAAATACTGCCTCTTAGCTGTGACTGTAGTGAGGGTTTCTGACACTGAGTACAAGAAAGTGGTATTGCTGGCAGAATGTAGCCTACAATGTTGTGAATCCTCACAGGAAGAAGCTTTCCAATATTTCTATCTTTACACAAGATCAGTTGCATTTGAAAAGTTTCAAATCATGTTTCCTTATAATAGTGCAAATTACTCAGCTGCTTCAGTACATAGGTGTGATTTTGGGGATAATAAACGGAGAGTTACTGAAGCCAAGGAAATTGTGGACATCAAATATGGAAATTGATGTGAGCTTATTGACATGGGATTGTGGTAGGTTTTAGGAAGTAGCGGCATGGGAACTGCGCTTTTTTTCCTTTTTTTTTTTTTTTTTTTTTTTTCTTTTGAAATAGTACGTTTGAGGAGGACATGCAGTTGGGGAGCCTGTAAAAGTAGCACAGTGCAGGCACACAAAAGACAAATGACGAAGATGGGGAATAGGACAGTGCTCAGAAAGCAGTGGTTGAAGTTAGGAACATAGTGCAAAAAGAAAATGGCGAAGCAGCCCAAGTTTCATTACTGTTACAGTTTCACTCCTAAGTCTGAAAGGATTCCTAACACCCATGAGTTTCTTCTGCTTCATCTGCTTGCTAGCACAGCTTATCCCTCCCCGCTGCTGTTCAATTCCCCTGCCCACAGCCCCACAGAATTCCTTGCTCTGCCACCTGCAGGTCCCTGGGAAAATTCCTCTTTCCCGTCTCAAGCTGTGACTCATTTTCCAGGATGCGCCTCTCAGCATCAGGTAGGCAGTATGAGAGGTGCTGGAACCTGTTCTGGGTGAAAAAACAGGGAAACAGGAAGCCTGTAGAGCTCCCGTATCTACTGCAAAGGAGTGCTTATTTAAAGCACTGAGGCTGTGTTAGCAAGTCACTTGCCCTCATCTCATTTTGAGCTACCTTATGACTCTCCGTTGGCTTCTGCACTGTGTAATCTGGGCATGTCCTGTCTAATCCCTCAGCTGAGCACAGGGAGAGTCTCAGTGTGCTGTACACACGCTGTGCTATAGCCATGATTGCATGGTTCTGGTGTGATCAAATGGTTCTTCCTTCTGTTAGCTGAGTGAAGAGAGGCAGTAACAAACTGTTTGAATTTCTACAGTTCTCTCCTAGATATATAAATGTATTTGATGTGTCTGTTAACTGCAGGGTTCATCACATACACTGCAATGTATGTGATATTTAGCGTGAGGACAAAAAAAAGCAAAGACAAAAAGGAAATATGGAGTTTTGTCTGAAGCCAAGTCATCCCCTTAATCCCCTATAATTGTGTATCCAACAAATATTTCAAACAATAATAGGCTGAGTTTTGAGAGTTATGTAAAGGTTATATGTAAAGAAAAAGATTTATAAACATTGTGGTTTTAAAAGTGTGAATTTATTTAAATGAAAGATATGCACTTACAGTCTCAATGCCATTAAAGTTTGCTGTAAGAATAAATATCCAGTTGCAATGTGTCAAGCACATAAATGAGAAGGATGGTCATGCCTGTGAAAAAAACTGCATTGTTCTGCTGTTTCTGAAGTAAATGACAAAAATCACAGAGTAATTTGCATAACTTGGAGATTAGAAATGTATCTCTTTATTCTTATTAATATATTTGCCCTTCTTAATTATAAAGATTTGAATCTTATTTTAAAGTAATTTCCTACAAAATATTCTTGGGGATAGAAGCTGCATGTTAATTCTGAATGGATTATTTGCCTAACCTTATGAAAGAGATAAATTGCTTCTATTTGATCATAGCCAATTTAAAAAAAGTATTTAGGATATCTGGTAAAAATACTGATGCCTATATAGGAAAAGGGGACTCACATCTACTTTAGCTGGTTTTATCTGTCGTGCATAGACCTTAACACACAAGAGTTACATTTCTGTTGATGTCAGTTACAATTTACTGTATGTACAAAGTATAGACAATACAGAATTTCAGATAAACTTTTTCCATATTTTTGTAAAACTCTTAATTTAGTTCAAGGTCAGTTCTCTTGTGAGTCTGTAACACAAAGATTTTGACTGATTCATAGAGTCACAGAATACTTTGGGTAGGAAGGGACCTCTGGGAATCATCCTGTTCAATCACCAGCTCAGGGCAGGGGCAGCTATAGCAAGTTTCCCAGGTCTGTGTCCCAGCACAGTGTAAATATCTGCTCAGAGGGAGACCTCATAACTTCTCTTGGCCACTTTTGCCAGTGTTTGATCATCCTCACAGTAGAAAAAAAGTGCTGTCTTGTGTTCCAGTGTAATTTCATGTGTTTCATCTTGTGCCATTGCCTCTTGTCTTAGTCGCTACTGAGAAGAACCTGTCTCTCTCATCTTTATTTCTGTCCATCAGGTATTTAAACACATTGGTAACACCTCTCTGATCCTTCTCTTCTCTGGGCTGAACAGTCTTGTCTTTCCCAACATATCCTCATATGAAAGATGCTGTTTTGAGAGAAGAAAGTTAATGCTTTGAATGGGTGGAAGCAGGACACATCCAAACACCAGTGGAACAAAACAGGATGAAAATGCCTGTACACTGAAGGAAATGAGTGGCAAACAAAGCTTCTAGAGAAGCCTCCATGCTCCCAGAAAGCCCTGTCTTCCACACACAGAGAGCCATTTTATATGTCTAGATAGTCAATAAAAACAAGACATGTGTTGTGTCACAGCAAGTATCAACAGGTAAGCGTTGACATGGTTTAGAATACAGTCTGTTCTTCACATAGCACCATTTCTGCTCTGTTCCCTGCACAGGGTTCTCTGTGCTTCAGAGAACCACACAGGGTTCTCTGAACATTGGCACTTAACTGCTTTTTTTTTTGTCTATGAACCGTGATGACATTAAAATAAATGCCAGATTTTCTTTACAATTTTGAGCTCAATGCTTCCCATCAGGGTAGTATGTTTAATCATGACAGTGACTCTGAATCCCAGCAAAGCAGAAAACTGGGGTCGACGATGCTTCATTCTCCTCCTGGCAAGGGACAGTTGGTTGTACATGTAGACTGCTGAAGTAGATGGAAAGTAGTTGTAAGAAACCTAACAAAATATGAATAGAATATTATTATAGGACAGAAATAAAAATGAGTAACTACAAAGTTTGTCATTCTTAGGGGAACAAAAAATCAAGAACACAACATTTGCAAGCAGCAATTTTATTCAGAATCCCCAAGGTACAGTAGTACTATTGAAAATGTCTCACTTAGGCAAGCTTCACTGCTTTTAAAAGGCAGAAAAAGTCAGTGAACATCTGGCTGAGATCTATTATCAACATAATCCTTACACTGCTTTTGTCCCCTCATTCAGTTATCCGGAGGCTCTATCTTCCTAGCAGTATCTCTTTATCTTTGGTCTCCATAGGTTTTTCCGTCTTCCCGTGACAAAAAGGACCTGGCTTCAAATGCCAGTATTCAATGATAAGAACCAAGTGTGGATGCTGTGTATATAGCCTTGAATTTCAATGTGGCTGACAGTTAGAAATTGGAATATCAGAAATAACGATGGGATCTGGGATATTAGCAGTAATATAATTTAATTGATTTTATGATCTTAACTTAATGATCGTGACTTAACAGAAGCAGCTATATGCTAATGATTAAATGGATCTCTTTGCTGTTTTGTAAAAGTATTTACTTTGTATTTACAGATAGTTTTTACTTAGTATGGGGTTTTGTATCTGATAAGTCTTCATATTTTTCTTTAAAACAATCCTTCCTTCACTAAAGAATGTAATCATGATCTAGTGGTGTCTGCATGATCAAATTTTAATCTAGTTAGTTTTGTTTATTCAGCTATTATAGCTTATCAAAATGAGATCTTGAGTAGAGCAATTATTCTGAAGGAAGAGTGTCTAGCTTTTAAAAACTGATATTGCATATATTCTACTTGTTATTTGGAATTTTTATTAGCTTGGACATCTGCCTGGACTTGACAAGCACAATCATGAATCAAATGATGCAATAAATAATATTGCTATTTGATGGAGATGAGAAAAACAAAATAGCCATAATTAATTCCTTAAGAACAATAACTATTTGTAGTCTTTTTCCCTGTGGGGTGTGTGTGTAAATAGCTCCTTCTCCTGCAGTTATTTGTGCTCACAGTTTGCAATTATTTGGGATTACAGGGAAGCACAGAATGAGCCAATATGGTGCTGTTTGTGTTAGCTGTGCCTCGTGCTGCCAGGCCCTTGCTAGCTGTGCTGGCCTGGTGCTGCCAAGGCTACCTGAGAGCACCCTGTGCTTGCCACTCTTCCAAGAGACTCACGATGCAGATTGTTGTGTTTAGAACAGAACATTTAAAAAGAGGTCCTTCACATAATTGTTCTAAATTTTCATATGTGTAGGAGTGTAAAACAGTCAAACTATTTCTACAAGCAGGGAAATAAAAAAAAAAAAAAGGATTTTAAGTGTTTAGGAGGTTGTTGGATACAGTGATGGCAAATACCACAGAGTTACACAGATGCATAAGGTGAAATAAAATGCACGTAGAAAATGAACAATGGACAGCAGTATGGATTTTGGATCTTTCACTTCCAGACTTTGACTTTTGCAGTTTGTCTTCAGTAAAGTCATTGGATGAATTTACCCTGAATTTGCATTCCTAATGATGATAAGGTTTTTTTATTGACTGCTCATGCTTTTCTGAGGTAAGAATTTTTTTTCTATTCTTTAAGAAAAGCAAACCCTGGTTAATAGTATCTGCCAAGTCTTAACATTTTTTATGTTATTGGCAAAATCCTGTAGGGATTAAGATATGAAAACTTTTATTTGAACTCTTTTTTCTCTGCTGGATTTTGTCACTCATCTCTCCCTACTGCATCACTATTTTGTGTGATGTATAACAGCATTGCTTTCCCTGACAAAGCCAAAGAAATCAAAACTGAAAAAACCAGCAAATATGTCACATCCTTGAGGCAGAGCTGAAGGGAAACCTTTCAGAAACAAGTTGCTTGCATTTAATTATTCTAGGTCCTTCAAGATAAAATCCATCATATTTTTATGTTCTGAGGTTATGAATGTCTATTTGTTGAGTGCACATGAAAAGGAAACTCTTGGATTTAGCATGAAAGCACAGAGATTTAAGAATGTCCTGATCAATGTGCTGAGATTGTTTGATGCAAGTCCAGAAAAAACATCAGCTGTACGATTGATGCAGCCCATACAGTGACTGGTGAGACAAATTGTTCTGCTGGCCAAAGAGAAGTTTGGGTCAGAAAGGTCTACCTCTGACATATTTTCTTATGATACTTCATTTTCAGCTTTGCCAGCCACTCGACAAGTAAACTCCCTTTGTACTGTTATAAAATAGTGAGTTCAAAATGAAGATCTGGAACCATGGGCAAATCTGGGCCATTGTTTAAAGTATTACAAACTTGCAGTATCATAGACTCTTGTAACATATTGAGGTCAAATAATTTCCATGGGGACAAATGGTCACCCCTATTGCACATACCTTGCACACTGGCCATGGGTAGGTGCCACAATTTCCTGTTCTGGATGACATCTATGAAATATTTTGTATTGTAATGTATTGTTTGGGTGAATTCCAGCTGGGAAAGATTGAAGGCAGCTAAAAGCAGTTACAATATAATTGTAAATAGAATTTGTGCCTTGTGGTAAGTACTTTTAGTGTGCTTCCTGGCTGTCTCCTGTTTTTGTTTATCAGATACAAATTTTGGGAGAAAAGAGGCCTCTTCTTCTGAATCACAGGATGACTATGCCAGTCTTCCTGTCTGTTTGCATTTGTGGGTGAAAACTGTTTTACCTTCTGAGCTGTATTCTGTTACCTTTCCTTTGCCACATGGAAAACAGGGAGTAAGCAGAGAAAAGGTTGCAGCTGATTGGTCCTGATCCAAAGGAGATCTCCTACACTGACTGTATTCAAGCAAGGCAAGTTGGTTCCTGCAGATTTTCAGTCTCTTAGGATTTGCTTAATTATCGTGATATTGGACACTAGACTTTCACATCAAGTTTAGATTTCCTTTCTCACATTCAGGGACCTTCATATCTTTTTTTTGCATATACTCATTTGCTTTTATGCTACTTTTTAACCCTCTGGCTTTGCAGTAGCCATTTTCCTACTTTCTTCTCAGCCTAACTGCATGCCAAATCCCATGTCTTTCACTGCATACAGAATAACTCTTTTAAAAATGGGTCAGAAGGCTCTAATGACCTTCTCTTCCTTCAGTTCAGTTCCTTTGTGGATCATACCAAAAATCAGCAGATACCTAATGCCTAGACACAACAGCATTTAGAGGAATATCTAATTCATTTATGTACATTAAGAAAAGCAACAGAAAAATGTTTTACTCATCATTTACTTTTGTTTGTTAAGTTTTGGTTCTTGGTGTTGCTGCAGAGCCGTCCTGTCCTGTCTGTTTGAAATGGCAGAGCTGCCCAGAGCGCTTCCCTGTGTGCCCATCTCCATGCTGGCACAGCAGTGAGAGATGTGGCAGCTCATCTCTGGGGGAGAATGTCTCTGACTCTTAGCACCTTGCAATTTAAAACCATTTTAGAATTACCTTGCACTAAAAAGTGGAGCACCCTCCTTTCTCCTATGAATTTCTGTGTGAAAATTGCCTTGTCAGACAGTACACGTATTGAACTCAGGTGCTTCCTGCTCTTTATGCTGGGTTGGTCCAACAAGGTCCAGCAATGAGGAATTATGTATGGATGAACGATTTCTTTTTCTGTTTATGCTATTTCTGTAATAGAGTTTAGGTAATTGGTTGTGCAGTGACAAGGTTTATGAAGGTAAGGCAGGGAAATGTAACGTTGCTATGGCCCTGTAGTGTCGTTCGAGACCTGTAGGATACTGCTCTAGTGCCAGTCACTACTACTGATACCAAATGCAACTGAGGATCTCCTGTAAGTTCTGTATTCATCTGCTAACCTTTGGCTGGTGTCTTTGAGACCTTAGGGCATCCATCTGAAATGAAACTGAGCAGCTTTGTGTGGGCACCAAATTAACCTTTGTTATCTGAAGTGAGACCTTGTGTATCTGGTGCATAGGTGGTCACCTCTGTTTAGGTATCTATGGTCTGGACCTGAATCCTTCCCCATATGTCTTGTAGCTAACTTACACATCAACTTAGTGACTGCTTTGAGAAGTTACACTGTCTGAATCTGTGTCCCACATCCAGAGGACTCAATATAAGACAATGAAGCCAAGGGAGAGAAGCAGGAGCAAGAACAGTTGAGAGATCTTACCATGGACTTTTCTCTTCCAGCTGGCTTCTCTGCATGCTGCTGTGTGAAAGCTGAGTCCCAGGGCAATGCTGGCCTACGTGGAGGTGGGCAGTGGTGTAAACAAGTGACAGTATATGTGTCTTGGAGCTACAAAAACCCTAAACCATTGGAAAGTATGGGAATGGTTGTGCCTCCCTCCAGTACAACTGTCTTTGCCTCTTGATAGGACTTCAAAGGGATATTTGGCGAATTTTTCCCACTCTCCCCTGGGGCAAACAAATGTGCCGTCTCATCCGCTTAAATAAATGCACTTTCTCTAAGACAACCAAATAGTTAGAAATTGAGAGGTTGTTTGGGTTATTTGGTTGATTTTTTTTCTTGTTTAACAACGTACAATAAAAATGCAAGCCCATAAAGTATGTTTAATTGCCAATCTGAACTGTACAACATAGGTCTGCTAGTCCTGCCATGAGTTTCTTTAGGCTGACATTTCCAGGTGATTGCCTGCTACCCACCCTGCTGTCACCACTGGCTGTATTTCAGTATTTAGTGTTTTCTTTATATATAACACTGCGACTTAATGAATACAACACCGCAGTTTTTTCCATGGTGCTTATAGGCTGCTGAAAACACAGATTATTCTTCAGCATGAGCTCTGATCATTCTTCTAGACAGTACGTTTTCAGATGCCATCTTTAATTTGTGATATTAATACTGAACTTGATCACTGTTCAGTGGTTTTACTGAAGTATTTACATATAGATTGGTGAAGTATTTTTTCTAGAGTATTGAAAGCTCTCCAGGCCAAATTGGAATCATAAACTTAACCACAGTATCTGTATGACATGAATATGATTTTTGCTTATGAAATTGCCTTGGAGGTTTACTTTCAAAGCAAATTGAGTGCATTTCCTTGGCTTCATACATTTAGCTCTGAACTATGTGGGGAATGACTCGGCAAGTGAGTGTTTTGAATGAGCAGTGGTGAGCGTATTCTGAGAATTGTTTTTTTCCACATCAGCACCCTTTTAAGGAATATGAACTATTTCAGTGAGTTTTACCAAAAAATTACATTTTAAAATGATGAACTAATTAGTTAAGATATACATTGTTATGGAAAAAGAAACATTTCCCAGAATGATAGCTTAGTTACATAAAGTACCCTTTCATTTTATATTAAAATGGAAAGATAGACTTGTTATACAAAACTTGAACCACTACTATTAATTATCTGATTTCAAGATCACCTCTGGCTGTTAAAAAGATTTATATTAATCTGTACTTGATAGATTCAGAAGGATTAAAGGAGTGAAGGAGAGTGAATAAAAAAGAGAACATCTTCCCATCTTCATTGTTAGATGACCTTGTGCCATGGTACGTTTAAATTGCTTACTTCCTATAACTCTATAAAGTTCTGTGTTTTCATTTCTGGATTAGATTGAAGTGTCAACTGTTTTTGATGAATTACACTAGTAATATATGTTCATGTTCTTCTTTGCTCTTTTTTATTTATATATGTCCAGTGTAATTTAGTTCACCTAAAAAAGCTTTTAGGAAAGATTTTTTTTTTTTAATTACAGTTTTACCAAAGTATTTTTTTTCAAATGCCTTTATTGTTGTTCTGAAAACATAAAGTGTATATTCAGCTGTTTAAAAAAAACCTCAAATGAAAAGTTTATGTCAGATGTCCTGGTTTTCCATGTTCTAAAATTCAAAATATTTCGTGGAAAAAAAAGAGAGTTGTGCAAAAAAAAAAAAGGACGAGTTATTGCAGTTAGTAATTTAAACCTTTACCCTTTAACTTGATCTGTGTGAAACACTACTGAAATAAGGTCTCCCTGCTAGAGCAAAGGGTTAGCCTTACCTTCAGGACTGGGGTCTTATTTATTTATTGCTGAAAGGTGCAGAGGGGAGCAGAGAGCTTTAAGTGCTTTACTTCCATTATTGAAGATTCTCACTGATGCAGAACTTGAAAGCAAATAAAATCGAGACACATTTATATACAGCATGTGTGCTACTGACTGGAATTAAAAAGGACGAGCCATACAGACACTCGTTTATAGACTAATATCAGAAGGGACAGAGGTATCTCTAGTCAAGTTTATTTTGTGCTGATTAAGTGAGATTAATAGAGTTAACTTATATTATTAAATGTGTATCTTTTTCATGTAAAAGTTGTATAAAGAGCAACAGCTTCTCTATACATTAGAGAGCCCTGATGTGTTCAACTGCAGTGAACATTTTATGTGTAAGCAAAAGAACAAAGTAATTTAGTATAACCATCAATAAAGGACAAGTTTGTATTTCTTCTTAACACTGGGATTTTAAATGAAGATAGTTTTGTTGTTTTCAGGTTTTGTCTTAAAGAAAACTCCAATCTGAGATAAATGCTTATTTTTCTGAAAGAACAGAGTGAACTCAGAGATGTCTGAGCACAGGAAATCTGTTTTTGCAACTTTGATATTGTGAAAAATACTAAACAAATCTAATAAAAACCTCCAAGTACTTTATATATATTTTACATATTTCCTCATTTTAGGAGCTGTCATGAGGGAATTAAGTGCACTATACCATACAGGGGAAGTGGTACCTTATGATATCTGGTGTATATTTCTCATCATTTTCCCCAGTAGCTCACAGGAGTGTGAGCAAATACTACAGTGAGAATAAAAACAACCAAAAAGGGTTAAGTATCAGAAGAAGTTTTATATCAGTGCTTACTGAATCTCATGAATATCAAGAGCTTTTTGTATCTTTGTCAAACCAGTCCATGCTTTCTCTTGTGGCTTTAAGCAGCTTCTCTGACTATTGTATTTCTGTATCCCACTGTGTGCTGTGCCATCTCAAACAGAACTGGGGCTGCAGCTGTAGTTCCACTACAAGTGGTGATAAGAAAGTACCTGCCCTCCTATCTGTTGTTTCCAAATACAACATTTGATTGACTGGACCAGCTCCTCAAACAGTATGGCATTCCTCCAATGGCCACCTGTCATTTAATATTCTTGTTACTGGCTTTGGCTGTGTTGTATTTTCCTTTCCAAAACAATACAGAATCTTGAATGAAAAAAATGTAATAAAATCTGCTTGCAAAATGAGACATCTAAACAGAAGTGATTAAAGTAACAACACTGTCCTATGCACTGTATTACTGTGGTTCAAATACAGGAGTAAATTAGGAGATGTAGTCTTCTGCTTTTAGCAAAAGATTTCCTATTGTGGACTTCACTGATTAATATTAGAGGTAGTGTGCTTTTGCTGGCTATTTCTCTATTGTTTTGTTTCTTCTTGCAATTGTTTTTAAATTACATCCATGGCTTTCTGACAGAAATATGTTGCCATGGAGAAAACACATAGGAAGGGTTGGCTCTAGGAACACCACTTTGGGCAGCTCAAAAGCCAGTTGCTCCAGTCCTAGGAAATGGGTTAATAAAGTCCTATAAGACTCTATCAAGTAGCTGTGAAAGATGGTAGTTGCTAATGCTGTAAGCTATGATGCTGCCAAAGATAGTACGAGTCCTCTGAGCTGAACCACCCTACCTTGCCTTATTTTGGTAGTATGAGCTTAGATTGTTAGCTGGGGGATGGAGAAGGGAAGAGGCCAAGGATCATCTTGGGGAGGAAGATTTGCATAGATTTCCTCAGTTGTTAGTGGAAAGACAGAAAGAGAAGTGTCCTTTGAAGGATGTTCTTCACAAGGGCCTATGTCAACAGTCTAGAGAGGAACACTCTCTGGCATGGTACCTTAACTGTAGGTAGTTATCATTCTTCAGAATGCTTCTTGGGATGTTTTTGGCCCAGGCAAACTGTCTATCCAAAAATTACACCCAAAATTACACTCAAGGTATGTTTCCCACCTTACTGCTTGAACTGGCCTGAAAGTACAAATGAGTCCTTCTAGAACTGTTAATATCTCTTCAAACCCAGTGCCTCTTATAATTTCTAATTTCCAGCTTGTGAAATATGGAGGTGGAATGGCAGTGAAAGAAGCAACTGCCTGAGCATCTTGCAGTGCCTGCTAAGGATGATAGATTACCACAGTATCTTTCACTCACCTGGGATGAACTGGCAAAGGTGGCTGTGAGATGGGGATAGCAGGATTGCCTTTCATCCAGAGTGTAGTAAATGGAGAAAAGTTTGTCTAAAAACAAGTGTTTCCAATTGTTTTATTTTTTTTTAAATCTTTCAGGAATGGCAAACTCAGCCATGACGAATGTGGCTTGAACCAGTGCATGGTACCAAGCTGCTTTGGTTTCACCCTGAAAACCTTCTGCTTTCTTTGCAGAGATTTTTTTACATCTTCTAGGGATATGCCCTGATATTAGCCTATTTCTAATTTGATTTTATTATCTGCTTGCACTTTTTGTATCTTTGTGCTCATTTATCTTAAATTAATTGTATAAATTTTCAGTTCTCCCTCTGCACCTGAAATTTTCCACTGCTTATGTATCCTTTTTATTTATCTCTCAATATCTTTTTCAATCCTGTTTTTATTTGCTATGGTCTTTTTCTCACCCTAGTGTACGTATTGTTGGATAATATGTATCACCCTTGGATATGCTGTAATTGCTTTCTGAACAGTTTCCATTTCCTCCGTGTCCTTCCCTCCTCCCACACCTCCCATTAGACGCTTAACCCACTGGATTGCCTCCAGCACTTCCCCATTCTTCTACGTTCAAAGTCCTTGGGGGTTTTTTATTCCTCTTGTAGGTTCAGTCTGCAGTAATGAATCCAACTGGATTATGGTCATTAGTGAGTCCTCCACCTCTGTCTCCTAACAGCTGCACTGTTGAAAGTCAGAACTTTAGTCTTTTTTTGCCACCTTTTAATACATTGAGGATATAGTACATGACTGTTGCTTGATTTATTTCTCTCATTGTGTCCCTGTTCCTGTGTGTCTGGGTAGCTGAAATCTCCTCTTATTAGTTTTGACATTTTTCTATATCTCATAATCTTCTTGTTCTTTCTGATCCTATTTTTTTCTGGTTTATATCCAGTCCTTACTGCCACCTTGCTCCCCCTATTGCCTTGAATTTTGAGCTATGATGATCCTTTCAAACAACTGCAAAAACTTTTGGCTTCTTCAAAGTTTTTGCCTGCTGGAAAGAAAGAGTTTTGAACCAAGCCATTACTACCTGAGCGGTGCCTGCCTTAGCAGAGCACATTCCCTTGCCCACAGCTCCCTCCCACAGCGGTGCTCTGGCCCCAAATCAAGCAATTAAGCACATGCTCAAGTTCAATCACGTGAGGAGCACCATTAACTCACCAGGACTACTTACATGCTTAAAGCTGGCACAGGACTAAAGGCTTTGTTAAATCAGTGTTGGAGCTGTGATTTTAATGCAGCTTGGATAATGAAGGCTGTACGTCCCGAGACGTGAGAGGTGCGCAGTGACTCATTCTGGTAGATACGTGGGTGTGGAGGCAGAGAATTCAGTCGCACATCTAGGTCTTAATAACAAGCGTGTCTGTGTGGGTTTGCATACACACAGGATTGCAGGGAGCACAGCACTGTGTTTGAGAATATCAAGCACATTGTAAAAGCAAATGTAAAGAATCTAGGCCTTATTCATTGCCTGTAGATGCAGTAAAAAATTCCCATTGATTTTAGTAAGCACAGTTTAGGGACTAAGACAAACACTGCAACAGCATTTATCAAACAGCTCCATACCATGGACGTATCTCTTACTGCAGTCTGACTCTACCGTGTCTTACACTGTATGTACAAACTTTACAGAGAGTGGTAGGTTGACTTAGTGTCCTTCTTCTGGGTTACGTTAATGCCTGAAAAAATATTTAATGAAGCATTTATAAGTCATCTAATTTTCCTAACCTTTATCCCATCTCCTGCTCAGAGTCTTTAAACATTACGGTGATAATCCTACTGAGCATTTAGATAATTATGTACCAACCCTTTCCATCATAGATGACTTAGCAAATAGTGGGTTTGCCTATTGTATTTTAGTTGTAGGGTGAACATTGTCAAAATTAATACCCATACGAGACAAGGATATTTATTCTAATCCATGTCTTGTAGTTTTCAATAATGTTTTAAAGAAAATTAAATCACCTCTGAAAACTGAATTCTCAGGGTGAAATTGCATATTGTCATAGCCATGATGTGTCACATTCATTTTGTTACAAATGAATATATCAGCTTAGATTTATTTTAGCATGGCTGATGCTTTCCAAATTCAAGTTTTAAAGGTTCACTCTGAATAGTCTTTTAGCAAAATGCATCTGGAGAGACAGTTGGATCTCATTTATAAGCCTCTCTCCCTTTCTGCCTTATGCCATAATAAATGTTCTCAACTATAAGATTTTAGATGAGATCAATTGTACTTCCCGCTTATCCCCTTTTCTACTGGCAACTTTAAAAAAAAGATGATTTCTTTTTCACAGCATTTAAAAAGGGAGGACTCACTTGATTCATTTTTTGAAGTAGATAATTTAATAGTCTTGAATTACTGCCTGAATTCCATCTGTAGGTTGGCATTTATTACAACAAGGAAAAATAAGAGGACTGCTCACAGCACAGCTTCTTTCTTTCACTGCCAAGAACTATTTGCCATATCAAAGAAACTTGTTTCCAAACTTGGCTTTTTTAATATGTTTTAGTTTTTAATAGTTATGTTCGACAGGTGACTGCAAAAACTGAAGTCCTAAAATAAATGAAGAGCTCTAGATACAAAGTATTCATTTTTTAATAATTCTGGCTTGGAGAAAACTTTAAAATCTTTATCTTTGGATTAAATTGCTTAAAATATATGCTATTCTTTGCAAAGTGAAGTAATTTACATCTCATGGCATAGTGAATAAGAAAATCCAGATGCAAACATATAAAGGACATCTAAAAATATATCCCCCAATGACAGCAACATGTCTGTGCTTAGTATGTGATGCCATCACTGACTGATTATACTTTTAAATTAATAGTTACCCAAGAGATGCATAACTTAAGTAACACATTCTCTGAAAGAAAAGTGGAGGGGAAAAAAAATCCCTATTATATGACTACAGGGTTCATTTTCCCAGTTTGAATGCCCTTTAGCCCTCCTAGCAAATATCCAAAATCCTGTTTGCACATTCACTCCAGGAGGACTCTGCCCGAGCAAGTGAGCCTCCTGAAAGAAAGTGATTTTGTCAAGCTCTGACAAAATGTTAGCTAAGAGTTAGTGTGCAGTGCCACTTTATGATGAATTGGGAGGTGACAGCTGGCAGCTTTCTAAGGGAAAGTCTGAGGTTTAGCTACACAATGAGCTTTCTGAGATATGCAGACATACAGCATAGCAATGGCAAGAGGGGACAATTGAGTTACTTCATTCCTAGGTCAAAGCACTTTCCTCTGCTCAAATAAATAAGGAATCTTTCTCTTGCAGATGAGTACCATAATGGAAAACCACCTCACAGTGTTTTTCCTGAGTCACATAAATCTGTATAATATACATCTCTCTTGGTTGAAATGTCAACTTTCTGCAAAATCAAATCTATTTCATGTTTCTGATCATAATGCAAAATTAATTGAATTTCATGTCAATGAGACTGCAGATGTGGAATGACTCCCATCTAATAGAACCACGGTCACAGTTTTTAAGGCAGATTCATCAGAAATCAATGTCATTGAGGTAATGGTGGTGTGATAACATCCAGCAGGTGGCTTAGAGAAGGAACTGCAAGGCATGGGGGAAACTACTAAGTTGCCATCCTCTTCAATAAGAAGAAAAGGTGGAAAGGAAACAGGGAAGAGGAATCTTGCAGCAAGTGTCTTTCTATTGAAAAAATGCTGCCAGCATTTCTATTAAATTTGTTTCTAGCAGTTGCAGTAAATGCAAGTGCTAGAAGAGACCATGAGGAGTGGGGGGAAAACTGTCTATTAAAGAAATGCCTTAAATGTAAGTGATGTTAAATAGAATTTAGTGTAAGACAGTGTAGAGGCAGTTTCTGCTGAGCAGATCATGCAAATACTATTTGATAAGATCTTACAACACATTTCCCTAATTTCCCTTCATGCAAGGATATGAGACTTGGCATGTCTTGATAAAAAGATGAATGAGCGTGAGTGTTGAGTGTTCACAAGGTCATTAGTAATTGTAAAAGATTGATTGAAATCCGGTTTATTTGTTACGAGAAGGTAGAAACGCTCCCCTTCTGCCTGGGGTTTGCATGCACCTGATACACTTAAGGCTCAGGAGGTTAAGTGGGTGAGTGTCCAGCTGGTGGTTACTCCGACAGGGAGAGCGGGGCTCAGGAGCTGGCTCTGTCTCTGCAGAGGCTGTCGCTCCAGACAGAGCATTGCATGATCGCAACTGCACTGCTTCCAGGGTCAGCACTAGTAAGTCAAAAGCAGTTTTAGCTACTTCTCCATGGCTGATTGATCAATTCATGACTCCTACAAGCCTGAGCCTGCTCCTTAGAGTGAACCGAGAGTCCTGGGGTGCCTGTTTCAGAGGCAATTAAGTGTCCCTCAGCAGATCAACCGGGCTCATTTGCTCTGGCTCAGTCTCAGCACCCCGCTGAGCACCACAGAGCCAACCTCACGGCTTTGCATCATTCCTCCCAGGGCAGTGAATTCCAGGAGCCTTATTAACTCCCTCAGCAGCACTTTGGGAGCAGACAGAGCCAGCTCAGATCTGCGGCCGTGTGCCAGAAGCCATTGATCAGAGGGTGCTACAGGGCACAGCAAGGAGTCTGAGTCTCTTCTGTTCTCAGCTCCATCTCATGCTGAATGCTGGCTGACTTCAGTGGTGCTTCTTCAGTATCCCAGCACTGTATTTCCTACTAATCATATTTTGGGGGATCGACATTAGTTTGTCTTGATTTACCCCAGATAATGGAGAATTCAGCTGTAATATTTTTGGAGCTTACCTCATTGGCAGATCGAAGGGAGAATTTTTCCAAGGGTGGTTGCTGGGTGGCTTAGTGACCCTATAGTGATCTCAGCCTTAAAGCCTATCAAGTGGGAAATATGACTGGATTATATTAACTGTACATAGGCCATACAGCCCAGTATTAAGGTTGTGCTATTTAATCTGATATTTGAAAGCCTGCTGCTATTATCAAGGACTGCATGTGAGAATCACCTCCAGGGGTGACACACAGCAGATAAAAGAAGTGTCCCACCCTTCTCTTGGATACTGCACACTCTGCAAGAGGAGGCAAGAACTGTCTGAGCTGGGTGTGACAGATGACAAATCTACTTTCCATTAGGTGGATGCAGGTGTCAAAAAATTAAGCAAGATACTGTATCAGCTACTGATGATCAGTCCCTGCATCCATCAAAGATCTGTAGGCCAAGAAGTGAAAATGTATCCTTCTATTTCTTTTTTTTCCTGCCTTGTGTTAAGGGAATACTTCTTACGTGTCCTGCCAGCTCATGAAAGCACAAAGAATGAATTTATGTGCTTGTGAAAAAAACACTTCTGATAATACTTTCTGAAACCTTAAAATGAGCTCCCAAATTGGTCTTTTATGTGAGTAAGTGCTGTCAAAGTTACAGAAGTGCTTTCTGGAGCAACTGTTGTGTAGAAACCTGTCACAGTAAACACTCTTTTATTTCTGTTGCTTAGTTTTTATGTTGTTATGTGCAATAGGGAAGGTAATAAGAAAAGCAAAAGAATTGCTACTAGAACAATTATGACATTTAAGGAAGAGGGAAAACAGCAGTGAAAATGTATCTAAGGAAGCTTATTTGGTCTCTGTACTTGCTTGAGAATATCCAGTCTATGCATAACTCCATGAAAGGAGTCACGACAGTTGAATCACTGTCAGAAAATCCCTATTACTATGGAAAAAAATGGGAACAAAATAGTTGTATTAAACTGAGACACAAACCCAATTTCTTTCCCAATACAGGACTAGAAAAAAAATCCCACTTTTTTCTTGTCTCAGCCTCACAACTGGTTTTGACTCATAGCTGGAATAATTTGATAATCTAAATCAAATAACCATCCACTTGCTGATCTATTTGCAACAGTATTTTTAATTTGTTTGTTGCATTATCACAGTTTTAGTTTAATAAGTAATGGTCTTTACATGTTAATGTGTTCGTTAAATCTTTATATTGCAATCTAAATTTCTTCTAATATGCAATAAGGAAAAATAATTTGTTCTTTCAAACTGTATCTGTTTCAGCATGTCAAGACTGAAATATATCAGCTATATTTGTGTACCCATTAGTTCTCATCCTTATAATGAAAATGTTCAAAAAGAAAGGAACTGAGAGAAAGGAATTCTCAGTCTGGGGAGAAGAGAAAAAGTTTTCAGTGAAAAATAAGGTATCAGCAGACAGAGAGTTAACTCAGATGGCTTTGGGGAAAATCCCCTCTCACAGAACACAGACAATATATTGGAGTTGCTGAGATGATAGTATTTGATTTGACAGGGTACACAGAACCAGAATCATAGAACAATTTGGGTTGGAAGAGACCTTAAAGATCACCTATACCCAGTACCCTGCCATGGGTAGGGACACCTTCCACTAAGTCAGGTTTCTCAGGGACCAATCCGACCTGGCCTTGAACACTTCCAGAGATGGGACATCCACAGCTTCTCTGGCCAACCTGGTCCACTGCCTCACCACCCTCAAAGTAAAGAATTTCTTCCTCACATCTAATCTAAATCCCTCTTCTTTTGGTTTAAAACCATTAAAACCATTTTGCCTTGTCCCATCAATATCTGCCCTTGTAAAAACTCATTGTCCCTCTTTTTCAGAAGACCCTTCAGTTACTGGAAGGTGCTGTAAGGTCTCTGCAGAGTATTCCCTTCTCCCGGCTGAACAGCCTCAGCTCTCTCAAAGTAGCCTGTACTCATAGTAGAGATACTCCAGCCCTCTGACTACTTTTGTGGCCTTCCTCTGAACTCTCTCTAACAGGTCCATGTCTTTCATGTACTGAGGACTCCAGATTTGGACACAGTATTCCAGGTGGGGTTCTTGCAAGGGCAGCAGAGTAGATATTTAAGCTAAGTTGCACTGAAAACATAGGCCTAGAAATGGACTTTTCCCAATAGCTGTATGAGTTTGTTATCATTAACTTAGGCAGTGGGAATTAATGACAGGGTACACGTTACTGACAGGCAGTGGATAGCTCTGAGAAATGTGCCTTTATCTATTGTGTGCAAGGCATGGCACACGTGTGATTCCTTGCAGTTAGTGCCAGCTGACCGCCAGCTCTGTGCATGCTGGCACCATCAGGAATTACCTCTCATGATCTGGGTCATAAACTGGGTTTTAGAGAATCGCCCCCAGGCGTTTCAGTGACAGTCCTTATTACAAACAAGCGGATGTACTCCAAGGGAATCAGCTGTTAGCCGAGCTTTGCTGATTTGGGCCATAATGGGTCTGACAGTGCTGCTCGGCACTCACCAGCACCTCCCACAGCCGCACCAGCGGTCACTGAGCAGCCCATGCAAAGTCATGGAAATGGTGGGAGCCTGCTACAGAGCAGAGCTACCACAAGTCCTCATGATGAGGGGTTCCCTCCAAAAGTAACTCGTTTCCTTCAGCAATGGCCCTTTGCTTTTGTTTTGGGTTTTGTTGTTGGTGGTGGTTTCTTTTTTTTTCCGGGGGGGGGGGGGGGGGGGGGAGGGGGTTTTTGCATTTTAGGCACTGCTGGAGCTAAAAAAAGATAAAATCCCCAGCTGTCCAGTATTGGAGAGCATCAAACATATTTCAGCATTGGCTATTTGAGTAGGCTGAAGAAGGATTTGAAAAGGAAAATAACTGAATGAAGGGAATGTCAGGAGAGGGTTGTTCAAGGAACGACCATAAGGAAACCTCTTACCTTTCCTGAAGATGTGTTTCTAAAACCTGTTTCTCTGGCAGTTGAGCATTTTTGTTTCTCTCAGCAGGGCTGAAGGTTTATCATTTAATGATCCCTGCAGAAGCTGTACCTGTCTTCATCTTCCTCTAAACCCAGACTATTGAAATAATGTATCTAATAGTAGTTTCTTCCTATAGAGAAGTGGTTAGGTCAGTTGCTATTACAGGCCAAATAAATGTAATTAAAGTCAAAGTGAAACAAAGGAAAAGCTGAAAGTTGAGTGCTGTGTTAACCTCCCATGCTAACCCAGATCCTGAATGCAATCTTAAAATTAAAAGGTATCATTTGTCTGGCTGTAATTATATATGACTAATAGCAGAAATTTATTCTTGGTCTCATTCATTTTGGATTATCCCTATTTGTAAAATGAGCAATTGAAAGGACCTTGATCAAGGAGTATTTTTAAATTGTTTGCTTTTTAATGAGAGAAGAGAGATCAAATGGTAAGCTAGCGCACCTCAGAGAAATGAATCTGTTAAGGGAGTGCAATGATTAGGGAGATTTTTATCTGTGGAGAGGAGAGAAATCTAAAACTGCTCATTCAGATTCCAGTCTACTTCACCTGTGCCACTTAGTGAGGCAAAACCTTGATTTTAAATTTGTACACAGGAGAAAATCTGCATTAGTATAAGCTGACTAAAGTCCACAGTGAGGGAATTTTCTGTTTTCTTTATTGTTTATTATAAATTCTTGATTGGGTTATATCTAATAAATTGTGTCTATGCAAACAATCAACACATATGTTCAGATAAAAAGAGCAGAATATTCTCAGTGTTTCATTGACACGTGCAGTTAGGTGGCCCATTAGCACTGTTATCATGTGAGTGGCTGCCCCATGGGAGCATCAAATGGTGAAATCTGCATTTTGACCTAACACGGCTCTGGGTCACTCACCCAGAGAGAGAGCTCCGTATTCCCCTGAACCACTCGTGCATATATCTTTAATATCAGACCTCTCCATAGCACACTCGTACTGCATGTTACATTTTATGACTAAATCTTCCAGCCATGAGAATTTACAATTAAAATAATCTTCACGTTGAGGACATTTCTGGTATTAGCTCTGTCCCTCATTATCCTACTTCTGTTTAAGCCTCTTAGATGTGAAATTGAAGTGGTTAGTTGTACATGGTAAAACAAGGAAAATCTATTTTCATTTTCAAATGATGAAACTTTCTGGTGCATTGGCTGGGACTAAACTTGAGGGTTGTAAATTTTCAGCACGGTTTGTAGGGAGTTAGCTACATGACTCATTAACATTAATTCCCATCTGTAAATAATTTTGAAATACTTTAACCAGCAGGGGAGCTATTTCATCTTTTATACTTAGCTGATTGTAAAAATGTATGCTGAAACCATCTGGCCTTAGGGCTTTGTTGGACTTCAGGCTTTTAATAGCCAGTCTGATTTCCTTCACTGAATTGGGGATTTTCTAATCCCTGGTTCAATTCTTTTTCCAAACTAGGCAATACTGTGTTGCTATTTGTTTGTCAATCAATCCCTATCTCACCAATTGAGATGAATAACAGAGTTGCTATAAAAACTTAGGAAGGCTTTGGGCCTAATTCTCATTCATGCTAAAGTTACTTTACATTACTCCGGTTGCTCATTTACTGGGTGTAAATGCAATTTACTGCCTGAGCAATATAAAGCAACTGTAACATAAATGAGAATCAGGTCCCCTATGTTCAGAGCAGCTAACAAATTCAAATTGCTGAGTACTATTTTCCCACAGGAGCTAGTGTACTGGAATTTCAATGCATATAAAGAATGCAACAAGCCAATTAAAAATGAAGATATTAAATGAGAAATTGAATGGTTATTTCTAAGGTCTGTTTAGAGATGGTTGATCCAAACAATGACCCTGACTTAGCCTGGCTGTTTCAAATATGCCAACTTCATCTAAAGTTCAGCCCTGTGTGATGCTTGGAGATTTGCCACAGTACATGGAACAGACTTTCCTTATTACTTGGAGACGGAGGACTACATTTCAGAGGTGCATGCAGGGCTCCCTGACTTACCTGATAGCATTTCCCTCCCAGGGACTGTCACTGATTCAACAGTTGTTAACCAGTGATGCACAACAGTGTGTTTTGGTAATGGGTGAATGAGAGGATAATGGCAAAAGTAACTTGAAACTGTAGCTACCACGAATAGCTGCCAAAGAAGACACTGCTACCTCACTTCTTTTCCCATTTCTGAAGTAATTTTTTTATTGCCTAAAATCTTTAAAAAATGGGTTTCCTTAGAGTGCTCTGTAATGATGGTGATGATCTGAGCCGATGCTGGTCTATAGTAAGGAAGATATTTGATGGCAAGTAGACTGTGGAGTGGCTTATTCCAGTTTAGACAGAGGTCAGTCATCCCCATGTTCTCCTTAGAACTCTTACACCTCTTATGCCTGCATACTTATATCAGCATGAATATCCACTTTGATGTGAAGTTCACATTCCTGTACCTCTCCTCCTTTTCTTTTGGTCTGCTGAAGACACTTCAATAACCCACATACTAGTGAGGAGTTGTTCTGTTGTGGAAATCACAGGCACAAGAAGACTGATTTGTGATTTGCTAACGCATGAATCTATATATGCCATAAGTAAATCGTCCTCTTTGTTCTGTTCATTACTTCAGGCATATAAATCTGTGCCTATTCTTCTCCCGCCAGCTGCTGATCAGCTGATCCTACCTTCACCTTGCTGAAGAGCACAGGAAATGTAGTGTATATATCATCTTACACAAAGGTTAATAGCCTTCTGTGGTTGCTAACTAACAGCCTGGTTGTCTAACCTGGGGCTGTGTTACGGTGTGCATGCCACAGATCCCTCCTCTGCTACAGCAGCATTCTCAGATAACGCAGTCTTTGCAGTGCTCCTTGTGATGAGCAGCTTCTGAGGCTCGGTTTTGTGAAGGAAAACCCACGTGGTTCCTCTCCTGAGGTAGCAGGTATGTTCCTGTTGCACAAATAAACACCAAGCTTTGTGCCCATTTAAAAGTGACTTTTGTACTTTTCTAAGGAAGACCTGTGCCTAAAATTACTTTGCTGATTTTTAAGTGAAACGTAAAATGCAGCCTATTGCTCCTATAAGTACACAACAGGCTTTGTGCTTATGGGTGCTAATAAACAGAAACCTTTTATTCTTTGACACTGAACATTGTGATTTACACAATTTTAATTGATAGTGGAATATTTTCCTAGTTCTGAGTTCAGATAAATCTGTGTGAGTAGTAAAATATTTTTGAGATGTTGCTCCTTCTATCGTAACTTTCCATTTTGTTGTGAGAAAAAAAATCTGTGTAAGTGTTTTAGAGCTAAGTTGATCATCATATATTACTTAGGCAGTTATGATTAATTTTGAAAATGTTAAAATGCTATAACATTATTTAATGTTGTGGTGAATACAGGAATTAGTAGTGCCATCTATTGTTGGAAGATGCAGACTTGTAAAGGTTGATTTGCATATTCTATGGTAAAGGAGCACTAAAAATTTAATGTTTTACTGGGTTTTATTGCAAAATTAAATAGTTTATGTAACCACGTATTTGGAATATTTGTACTTTGCATTCTTCGAAATTTGTCAGTCTTCACAAAGAATATCCTTGGGTTTTATTTTCATTACTATCTTGCATTTGAAATCAAACTCCATTTCAGTTTAAATGCTGAATAAAAGCTTGTAGTGATTTACTGTACAATAGCAAAGAAACTAAATTTTTGCTTGTTGGATATAGTTAGTCTTGATTAGAAGATTCTTCAAAAGTGCACAGTAATTCGAGCCTGAATGTTGTCATTCCTAAGCAGTGCTGTGATCTATTCCACTGATGGAGAAACATAGGTCCACACTCAGGCTCTTTCTTTCACATCTTTGTGGTGTTTGAAAAGTAGAGTCCCAGCCTTTACTTACAGCAGAGTGATGCGAGGCGTGCAAGATGTCTGTGCTGGAGGGGGTGGGGGGGCTCCAAATAGACCTCAGAACACCTAGATGTCATTCCTACCTTTCACCATTGATGCAAAAGGAAAGCTCTGATGGGCAAAGCTGAAAGAGCAGATGTAAAGACACCGGGATTTTCTCACTCAGCAAGCTTGGGAGCTGTTGCCTTGGGAGCTGCAGTGGTAATTTTTTTCCCAAAAGAAAGGTGAGAGCTGTTTCCTACCACTGCCAGAAGCCCCAGAGAATTGCTACAGCATACGTAGAGCTCTGTGGTTTCTGGCTGCCAAACCACGGGATATTTGTCTTGATGACATTTGAATGATGATGTCTCAGTGTTATTTTCCTGTATTGCAACTGTTTGTTCACTGTCACTGCTGCATCGCCACACTCCATAGGAAAAATCTTTGTCAAAACTGGGCCAGTTTTACTCCAGGAGTGTTAATCTGCCTTGGCAACACCTCTAAGACACACACCTCATCACCTGGCCTTTTGGGGGCACTCCTGCTTTTTGGTTGCCGTTATTGTACAACGAATAGTAGAAAGATTTTATCTGTGGGAAGAAGGCAGTGACTATCTGCATCAATAGGTACATTTGAAGGATGCTGACATGATCAGAAAGAATCCAGTCTAGCTAAACCCTTTTTAAATGAGGCTAAAATTCACCTATATTGCCCACAGCCATCCATTCCAACTTGGTCTAATCCCTTACACACTCTAATTTGGTGGTGGTGCGTTGTTGCCTGTCACTTCATGCTCCACTGCAATCCCCACATTGGCAGGCATTCTTTTGACTCAACCCAAATCCCCTCAATATACCCTGATTTTCAGACATGATCACGTCATGATTTATGCACCGTTGTATAGCTCAGCGTACAAGGACCATGTGGAAAAGCGGAGAAGCAAAGCCTAAATAAAGGTTTGTGGATAAAGGAATCACCCAAGAGAGAAGAGATTGCTGATTTCCAGACAAGGCTTCTCGAACAGGAATGTTTTACATTAAACCGTATTAGTTTAAAAATACCAGCAACCTTCGGAGCAAGGACCAAAGCTTCCTCTCCATGTTCTAGCAGAATGTTCAGAACACTTCCTGTTTTAGCATTAGGAGTTTGGGCAGTTTGTGTTTTCTCTTTTTGAACATGTTGTCTTTCATAAGAGCAGAAACGTAAACTTTGAAAAGTTGTTCTATTCCTTTACCACTGACAGGATTATTTTTAACAGTTAAAAAATAATAATGTAAGAAGAAATAGCTATATTACAGAATGATCCAAATAACTCTAACTGAAAAATATTCCATTTCTGCATAGCAAAATGGCTTTCTTATGACAAATCAGCATTGCTGGTTTGCTTGGGTAAATCACTTCATAAGAAAAATGTAACATTTAAATATAGAATGATTTACTTTTAAATTACAAACTGTATGTTTTGGCTTTAAATGAATGTGCAATAATCCTTCATTGCCTCACAAATATATTTTTGTTTTTCCTTCAGTTTGTAACTTACAAACTATAATATTTTGGAAATAACATTCTTCTTTTCTCTTACAGGTCTATAATAGGAAGAATAGCAAGACACAATTCCATAGAGATATAGCTTGAGAAGTTAAGCACTTTGAGACCTTTCAGATTGTTTTATTTTCCCCTGAAATTGATTTTGCAATCAGAAATGTCTTTGTTGTAATCTTGTTTATTTTTGAAAAATGTACATGAAATCCTATTTTCCTGAATATGGTGGAAAATAAGAAACGGGAGACACATCTTTAACCTGATAACATTTTACTCTGAGTTCTCTCCTTTGGATTGCTCTCTGACTTAATTCTCTTGCTGTTTCCTGTGTTTTCTTTTTGGTGTACACACATACACACATAGTAATTTCAACTCTGGTCATAGATTAACACTTAATTTGAACTTTGAACATGAGTCCTCTGAGGAGCAACTGAGGACTTCAGGTTTGTCTAGTTTGGAGTAAAGGAGGCTGAGGGGTGACCTCATTGCTCTCTGGAGCAGCTTCTTGAGGAGGGGAAGTGGAGAGGGATGTTCTGATCACTTCTCCCTCAGACCCACTGATAGTACAGAAAGGAGTGGTTCAAACCTGCATCACAAGAGGTTCAAACTGGATTAGGAAGCATTTCTTCATGAGAGGATGGTCAAGCACTGGAACAGGCTTCCTAGAGAAGTGGTCAGTGCCCCAAAACTGTCAGCTTTTAAGAGGCATTTGGACAATGTCCTTAATAGCATGCTTTTACTTTGGTCAGTCCTGAACTGGTCAGTCAGCTGGACTAGATGTTTGTCTTAGGTCCCTTCCAACCAAACTATCCTATTCTAAGGTTCCATTACTCTCTGCCATTAGTAAAACAATCAGAAATTGTACTGCTTCCTTGTTTGGCTTAAATGAAATAGCTGGCCTTGCTAACCACGTCAGCTTTCTAAAATCCATGATCCAGTATCAGCTAAAGACCTAACAATTAGAAGCTATTCAGCTTCCTGCATAGCTGAATTGTGACAAAACATTAAATTTAGGCTTTTCAGTTGAGACATTTGCCTTCCTTATATTTTTATGGCACTCGGGGCAATGGAAAAGATTGAGACTTGAGTGTGTACAATGCAAATTAATAATATGCTATGTCATGCCAAATTTCAGAAAGAAAAGACTCTCAGAGGCAAAAATGAACTATTAAACATGAAATAAAAAGACATGAGATTACTCTAACCCCAAAATCAGAACCTTTTGAAGAAGTTCAGTTACCAACTTTAACTTCATTTTTATCATTATGTTGAAGTTTTTTGCTTTGGTTTATAGCGATAGATGAACCACTGTCATCAATATAGAGGCACTGTTTTTAAAAAAAAAAAAATCTTATAAACAGCCTCAGGCAATTTCAGAAGTATAATTCCCAACTGCTTTGATTAAAACATCTTAGCAGATTTTCAGTTGCCAAATTTTTTTAATGCCATTCTGAAATTGGGTAGAAGTTTGATTGAGTTGATTCTTCACTCAGAATAAAATTACAAATCTATTAAGCACATTTTAAATCTGCTAGCTCAAATAATTAGGTGTCACTAGGCAAAACATAGGTCAGTGGGGAAGCTGAGTTTTATGGATCAGATATGTTCATAACCTCTACAGGGGCAGTCCACTTGACTGAACACTGCATGTGCATCAGATCCATTAGAATAATTTCCAGATACTGTAAATATATTTTGGAAGGTTTAAAGATATGTAATATAGATGTTGTTGAAATACCATTTGCAGTATTCCTTGTATTATAGTGATATAGCTTATATTGGTTCCAAAGTTCAACCATACTACCTCTTACATACTGATTTCCAGATTTAAGAGCACTGTTTATATTTGTCACTATCTGACATCTTGAGTTGTCAGAATGCCAGCTGAAGCCATGTATGTAATCATGCTTGATTGAAGGAGATAATGGCAGAGAGCCTGAGCTGTAGAAAGCAACAGGAAGGTACAGAAGACTGCCTCGGCTCTGCTTGGCAAGTGTGATGCCTCAGCAATGTTTATCCAGCAGGGACTCCTGGATAAGACATTAATGTCATAATGGTTATGTATTCACATCCTGACAAATGCTACTTTGTGCATACATCTTGCAGATTGAACACGTAGGAAGAAGAGGAATTATTTTTCATAACTTATTTGGGGTAATTGGAATTCATTTCCACCCCTACTCTGTAATTAAAAATGAGAAATGAGGAAAACTACTAAGAGTTACTTTTGAGAAACTAAAAAATTATAGGGCATAATTATATGTGTCTTTTGAATGTCCAGTTTTACCCACAAAGTGGCAAGTGAAACCTCTCATGTGCTTAGCTTGAGAACATGATGTTACATGCACATATTTTTTAGAATTGTGACTTTTTCAATACTCTCATTTGATACAGATCAAATTAGAGATGCTACAAAGATGATACACTGGTACGGTAGGTTAGCCATGGCTATCAATCTCCTACCCAGCTGCTCTCTCTGTGCTCCTCCTCAGTGGGACAGGATGAAAAAATAAGAACTCATGGGTTAAGATGAGGGCAAGGAGATTGCTCACCAATGACTGTTGTGGGCAAAACAGACTTGGCTGGGGGAAAATTAGTTAATATAAACAAAGTAGAGTAGGATGATAAGAAAAATAAACAAAAACTAAAGCACTTTCCCACTACCCTCATCCCCCTTTTTCCCAGGCTCCCCATCATTCTTTCATTCTGTCTTGGGGTGATTTTATGATAATACTGTGTTCCCGTATTATCTGCTTGTTGCCCAGGAATGGGTCCCACAGCTTTAAGCTGGGTCCGAGGGAAAGGTGGGGGGAAGCCGAGCAAATTCTTCAGCGCAGTTTGTGTTCAAGGACTCACACACACTCCCCCGCGTTCTCACTGCTGCAGAGCAGAGGGAGCAGCTTCCTGCTTTTAGATCACTTGTTAGCTGAGGCAAGAAATTTTCCCATACCGGCATACCTGCATACCGAAATCCTCCAGTAACTTCTTCTTCCTCTTCTGGAACAGTTCAGCCTAGCTGTGATCCGAGAACCAGATCATCGGACCCCATAGACCAGCGGGGAGGCTGCGGGGACGCCGCATCCCGGCCTCAGACCTCGGGAGGGGCAGAGCCAGCTACAGAGGGAACTCTAAATCCACTGGCTTTCTCTGCATCGAGGAGCTTTAATATCCTAACAGTTACTCATTTTCCCTGTGCCCTGCCAGCACTTTGTTTGTTAAATAAATAGGTTTTTTCACTTTCATCCAAGAAATTCCCTTCGTATTGATGGGGAGGGAGTGCTGAAACCTACCTTCTGTGAAGGGGACGTTCCTTCCAGAGTGTTTCCCCCTAAATTTGTCTGAAACCGAGACGCATTCCCAACTCACTCCTGCCCCCAGCCTGGTGCAGAAAGAATGGGGATTGCAGTCAGTCCATAAGAGCTCCTCTGTCTCACTCCTTCCTCCACTTACTTTTCCTCTGCTCCAGCCTGTGCCCTTCCATGGACTGCAGTCCTTCAGGGTAAACCTGCCTCTGCATGCACTCTCCAGGGGCTGCAGACTCTACAGGGAATAGGATCTGAGGTTAATATTTCTGCAAGGGTTTGAAGATAAAAACTCTGATGTAACTTTTTATGTGAGCAAAGCTACAGATGATGGTGACATTTTGTGGCCATTTCTGTGGGTCTAGTTTTCAAGAGAGTTATAAACTAATGAGGGTGGGAGAATTTTAACACATTGACTCACTGGTATAGTTGGCACTCCTTATGGTGCTATGGTTTGATTTGCACACATGAAGTTTGTTTGTTTGTTTTAAATGAAGACAGAAATTTTAGGCAATGAATGACTGTCTATCTCTAGTTTTGGGTGGACCTGTAACAAGGAAGGGTGTTATGGAAATCCAGGAGGAAAGACACTTCAGCCTCTGAGAAAAGAAAAGATGTTGAAAATTGGAAAAGGAGATGCTTACCAGCTGAAGAACTTACATAAATGCCCATGAGTAAACTATTATTCACCGTCTTTGAAGATGGCCAGAGTCAGAGGTTTGGAAGAGCATGTTGTTCATTGGAAGAGGATGTTTCTGCAAGATCAGCAATGGCCATTTGTTGAATGTGGGATGGTTGTGATTATGCTGCTACTTTGTCTATTGAGTTAGAAAAAATCAGTTTGGAAAACTATTTTAACCAGTAATGTGGTGGGACATAAGGGCCTAAGGATCAGAATCAGACTGAGATTTCTTTAGCTCCAAGGAGAGATTGTCTTTCTTGCTTGTCCCTTCATTTCTTTTCATACGTGATAGTGCCTCATGAAATCCAAGCAATGGCCCTTGTGGAATATCAGTGTTATCCTCCCTTTCCTGTTTCAGAGTATGCAGCCATAATGTTGCCCTCACTGGGCACGTGGCAATGGATATCTGCTGTAGTTATATTCTACAAAAGAGAGGATAAGATGATTTTGTAAGCTATCTGCCAGGTTGTAGAATTTAATTTGCAAGACCAAACTTCCGCAATATTGTGTTTATGTTGCAGTGCCATTTTCTGTTTAATAGAAACATTCAGAATGCTCTAGTTCCATCTGTTATAAATAGTGAAAGCTGATAAACACTCTGCAAACACAAGATGCAGCTTTGTGGCAAATTATGTTTAGTACAGCCCCCAAACATAAAGCAAGATTTATAATTTTTGCATTGCTCTTTTTTTTAATTTACTCTACAGTAATTACTCCAGAGCTTTAAGTAGATACATAAATAACACTCAAAGTTTTACATTTAGTTATTGCATGAGAAGACAGGGACAAGTATATGCACACACACATACACACATTTCACACCTTCAGTTGTAATGCAGTTACAAGTCTTGTTATGGCTGCAGAATCTTTGATAAAACTACTTGCAAATACATTTTTTATCAGATCAGTAGAGTTGAAAGGCAAGCTTACATATTATTATGCAATGTATGGACAAAAATCTCAGTTTTCAATTAAGAACATGGAGATGAACCAGATGAGTAGGAATAGAATTGCAAAGGACTCTGAGATGAATAGCCAAAGATGAAATTACTGCTGTTGCCTGTTCTCAGGAGAAAGGGAGAAAATGTGTAGCAACAGAGTGAGTGAGTCACTGAACAAGACTGTTAAAAAGGCGTGGGTGAGCTGTCGTAGCAAAAGAAGGTTCCTGGTAATGCTATTTGGGTGTGATCACTTTATCACCTGCCAAGACTGAAAACCAAACCATTCTACACAGTTAAAGAAAAACAAATTTACAATCTGAAACACCTCACACAGTCTACAAAGACCCTTGAAAAGACAGCTTAAGTAACTTTATGTCTTCTTTTGCTCAGGCTGGATTCCAGCAGGTGACTGACACATACACTCAAAAAGTGGAAGAAACTATTTTTTTTGTTTTATTTTTGAAGCCAATATATTGCAAAGACATTAACTGGACAAACCTCACTGCAGCCACTGCAGTCATTAAGTCTAGTGAATATTTCATCTGCTGCAGAAAATGTTTGTTTGTTTTTCCAGTCAAGTTGCCCAACTTTTACTTAGCTACCCTTTCCATTACATATTCACACCACCTAAAACTTCCTGGCTGTGTGAGAAGATGGTCCTATAGACTGGACCTTTTGACAGCTAAGGTAAAACAGTTGCTTTTGGAAAGAAAAGTTGATAATTCTGAGATTAGTTTTACACATCCATCTCCTCAGTTATAATTGATCTTGGAGTAATTAGCGGAAGACACATTCTTTAAGGCAAAAAGTGTATTTCAGAAAGCAACTGCTTCCCAGGGTGTCATCCCTGTACAAGACATTTCTTCCATGTCCACAGCCTTAGCTGAGCAACCCACACTGCACATACATTCACAGTTTCATATTCTGTTTTCTCCATTTTTTGAAGTATTGACCTCTCCTGTCAATACAGGGACACAGCTTTGATGTGACCCTCAAATTGGAGAGGAAAACAGCAAAGATGTATATATTTACAACCCACCGGCCAATGTAGCTGTTGTTTAATCCATTAACATGTTTATTTCTCACTTTCTGCTGCAATAGAGTATGTTTTGTTTCCGCAATAAAAGTGCAGCATTTTAGGAGTCACATGAAAAGGGGAGATTTCCTTAACCCTTAGTGTTTGATTTGTCTGACAGTGCCCCAGGAAAGCCAAGACCCTCATGCCCATCCAGTCTGTCAGCATCCTGTGATGGGGACCATTCACTGAGCAATCCTGCTGGATTGGAGGGTGGTTTGACTGACTTATTCAGGGACACACATGGACAGCATAATGGAAACCCCTCAGCAGGTCTTCCACTTTATTCCAGCGTTTCCCCACTGCCAGCAATTGCCAGTACCCATGAAGGTACTCACACCAACAGTTTACAGAATATCGCTCTTTGTTAATATAAAATTATGTCAGGTTAAGGTTCGAGGATTGGCTGTGATGGTATCTGACTGCAAAAACATATTCAAAGCAATGCACAGACAAACTCTAATCCCCAACAAAAGTATTCAGTACACACAGAGTGTGGTTCTTACCCATCTCTATGAGGGAGAGGACAGGTTCAGCTGTCATTCACTCATCGACTGATCCCAGCAGTTACGACGGAGTCTTCCCTAATTTTCTCCATTCTCAATATACTTTTATACTATTTCTTTATGTTTAGGTGGAGCTTGAATAACTCTATTCATACACACCTTTGTTACTGATTGTTGCAATATTCTCTTGCTTCACTCTTAAAGGTATAGTCAATAAAACATAAAGCACTTCCTCAGTGAGGGGTGGTCATATCTTGGGGGCGAGTAACTTTGGGATGGAGGAGTGTGTTGTGTTATGATCAGGCTGTAATGAACCAAGTTCACCCGAGGAGAGCGATTTTGCCAGAGTTGCTGGCTTGGCAGCAAGACACCCTCTCCCATCTCCCCTGACTGACAGCTGCTATGGGGTTTATCAGCTGCAAAGTACCATCAAGTTCCCTTCCCTGCAAGCATTTCAGCAGAGCCTTGGCCACAGGGTTTCCACTCTGCTCCACCCTCCATTCCATCCCCCTCAGCAGGTGCTTATGGTTGCAGACTGTGTGTGTGTGTAATCTTCATGGAATAGGTTTCCATGAAGCCTGCCGACCACATCCATCCAGGGAGTAGCAGCTGCATTTTACCACGTAATTTTGGTACCATTATAACATCTGTTAGGATGTGAATATAACCTCTCTGGTGCCTCTAATTTTACCCCCAGTCATCTTACCGCATTAAGTATATCAAATCAGGACATATAACCAGAAAGTGTCCTTAATCTGGAATACAGAGAAGTGTCAAGGAAAAAGATTTCTGTCAAATAGACAGAAACCTACAGAAAAGGCAGGCCACTTATCCTTCTGGCCATTATTTCTTTAAATTCTAGTTTTAAGTGTGCATTCTTCTCATTCTTTCTTCGTGACCTTTCTCGTAAGGACAGGCATTTTCTTATCTTTTTCTTCCTGGAGTCAAGTTAATTTAATTTACTGATCATATCAAAGGCCTAATTCTTAAGTATGTGTATTTCACTGGATTAGTTTAACTGAGTGTAAAAGAATGTTAAGTAAAGATAATAAGATGATTCTTATGAACACAACAGGTACAAATTAAGTTGTTAACTATATGATATACCTTGCATTGCTTATCATGTCTGATAAGCAAGCTCAATAGCATTTAACTTTGGCGCATGAAGCATGTAGCTTCATCAAGAACATAACTCTTTGGACCAATTTTTAGTTGCAATGAAAACAAAAAAGAAGGCTGCTGATTGGGAAATTGGTTTTCCCCATGGTTCTGCTTCTTCTCAATCATCTGATCTCTACCTGCCTTGGGGAAAAGTCAGTGTTTTATGCAGGAGATATGACTACATTGCTGGAAATTATGGCATGGTCTATCATGAGGAACTAAAACTTGTCTATTGTGCAGAACTGGAATTTATGCTAATTTATCGTATCAGGTTGTGGTGTTAAGTGAAGTAGCTTAGTTCACGCAGGAGAGACAGGGATGGCCAAGACAAGCACAGTGGACAGTTGGATGAGGTGGACATTTAGCTCTTGTCTGCTGAGTAGCCTTTTGTTTGTATGAACCAGCACCCTGATAAAAATCCCTGTTCCTGTCAAGTATCATGTAAGGTCTGCAGAGAAAGGTCTGCATTTCAACCCTAAATTATAGCATAGCTTCAGTTACACCACTGAGTCAGGCCAGCAGAGCTAATTAATTAGTCATAAAGTCAGAGTCATGTAAACTGGAAGGAACCATTCTCTGGAACAGATCTGGTCTGATCCACCGTTCAAAGTAGGTCCGGCAGCTTGCTCGAATCACTCAGTTGAGCTTTGAGTATTTCTAAGGGCTGTGGTTCCTAACAGTGGAGATACCTGTGGCTGCCTACCACCAGTAGGAACAATTTATTTTCTCTAAGTATTTTACCAGAAATTCCTTTTTAGCAGTTTGCGCTCACTCCCCCTCATGATTTCACTCGGCACCTTCAAGGAGAGTTCGGCTTCATCTTCCCTACACCCCCCAGTGGGCATATGTAGACAATGACTTCCCCAGCTTTTTCCAGGCTAAACAAACTCAGTTTGTTTAAGCTTCTCCCCATAAGTCATGTACTTTAGGTTTTAATCACTCAGAGTAGATAAATGGTTTAGCTAAACTTGTGCGTTGAACATCGCAGAGTTCAACTCTTGAAATTCAAGTCCTAGACATATAGCAAATTTATCTTTGTGTTCAGGAGACAGAGGAGCCAAAACAAATTACAAGATTTACCTTAGATGCATGTAAATTGGCAGGATAACCTAATATCTATAGCGTCTGAATTAATTGCTGTGATCCTTAGATAAATTAACAAAGGTGCATTTCTATGCTTATATATGGCATTACTTTAGAGATGAGTAAGGAATAACATTATTTGCTTCTGTCTAGTCTTTAAAAACATAAAGCAAATACTTGTAGCTTCCTTCTGCATCTTTCAATTTGGTAAGGTTTGGAAATCCATCCCTTAAAGCCAGAAGAAGTTAATGAGTTTCATTTAATAAGTTTAGGTAACAGGAAAGTCAGTGGTTACTTCATTTTTGTGCAGTGGGATGAGACAGATCAGAGAACTGTGGACAACATAAAAAAGTTCTGTAGTTGGAAGACAAATAGATCAAGTCAATCTAAAACAATGTACATCATTTTAGCATGATGGCAATTTACAATCAAAACAACTCACCTTGGGAATTAAGGAATTTATCACTATGTGAACCCTTTAAATTATGACTGTGTGTCTTTCCAAGAGATGTCCTCCAGCCCAGTCAGAAATTATGGGTCAAGAACTGGGTGAAGTACAGTGACCTCTATTATGCAAAAGCTCAGAGTAAACTGTCTGCACAGTTATTTCAAGTTTTAGGTCTGTGGACCTATAAAATGGAATCAAAGTGATGTGCTACAAGGTTAATCCCCAATGGCTTCCTAGACTGGAATAAACACTTTCCTTCAGTGTCAGATACTGCCATTCTCTCAATTTTACAAATTTCTTATCACCTGCATTCATTATTGCAACATCTGTTCCAAAAGATGGGTGTCTTCTTTTGATATTTTGACTTGGGTTGTATCTCTTATTGCAATTAATTAGATTTATTTTAGGGCAGTTTCTGACCACTAAGCATAATGAAAATGAAACCCATTAAATAATCTCGGTGGATTAGAATCCCTAATAGCATTTCGCTTTCAGATCCTTTGAATTTACGTTTTATTTCTTGAATCTACTGTATATGAAAGTCTACAAAACAAACAAAACCAATGCATATAACTTCACAAGAGAACAGTGTTCCAAATCTAGGAAATAATTTGTCTCTCTACTTTTGGAGACATGTGGAAGTAGAGGAACATTTAAATCACCCACGGAAAGTTCTTAGGGCAATTATGAGCTATAACTTCTGCACTTCATCTTTCAGTTCCTAGTCAGAAAAGCATACCATTTCAATTTGCCATGATTTTCTCTAGAAAGCCCTCTCTTCTCCAATGGAACTCCTCCTGCTTTGCAGAACAGGGCTCTTTGTTCTGGAGCTGTTCCTTCACTTCTGGAGTAGCATACCATGTGCATTCTTCAGCCTCCTTACACAACAGGTTGCAGTAAATCTCCAATCTAATATCCTAAACCCTTTTATGAGGCATAGAAATAAGCTTTCCTTCAGTAAGTGATCCTTCCTCAGCTTTCCAAAAGCAACACCTAAGCTGAGAAACCTAAAATAAATTGTATGCATGTTCTATAGAAATCCTCCAAACAAATAAAACTGAGAGACACTTTATAGCAGCAATAATTTCTTACTTGCAAGTGTTTCAGAAGACTCCCGCAGCAGCAGGTGTTAAGGAAGTATCCATCTGTTCTTGTTTCTCTGCACAGAAGTATATTGAATAGATAAGAGTTTCTAAATGTTCAGGGTTGTCATTAAAATGGGTTAGCTGTGATCGTCACTTAAGGCATTCCTGATATTGAAATTAAAATGAAGACAATCTCTGGCTCTGTTGCAATTTGAGAATGCGATCAATGGTTCCCTGAAGAAACATCCTGTCAACTGAGTACTTTTTAAATTATCTTCTGAAAACCACTTCAGTATTCCTGTGACTGAACTGGAAATGCTGTATCAGCAACATTACTGTTCTCTGAAAATATGGATCAAACCCCAGCTGTTGCAGATATGTTAATTGATGAATAAAGTTAAGAGATCTGAAGCCTTTATACTACACTTGAAACTTGTTTCTATTTAAATATTGAAGGCTTTTCAGCTTTCTCCTCCAAATGTGAAAAATTACTTGAGTCACTTCTAAGGGAGGCTTCAGAATCTCTAAACATGAATGCTGTAGCATAAAGACAGAGGACTGGAGCTTCATCAACACAGCAGTGAAATCAGCATGAGAAAGGGGAGAGGGCAAACAAGCTGTGAAAAACAACACGTCAGTTTTTTTGGAGGTGAGACAAAATATACTGGGCAATAGTATGAATGAATCTACAAAACAGCTATAAACTTCTACACACTCCAAGGTGTTTTGATACCTTAGGTATTATATAAGCTACTACACTGTCATATATTCAGATCAGAAAATGGATCTCAGCAAGCAGTGTGAAAGTGTTAAGAATGAAAACTCCCTCTCTGCTCTTTTAGCATTGTAATCCACTCAACGGAAGAAAACAAAAGGAAGTTTTTGCATGTAGCCCACGTAACAATGTCTTTATAATTAAAGCTAAAATAATACCAACTGAGGTATTAAGGCTTTGTATTAGTTTGTGATTTGCAAAGCCTAGTAACTGCCACCTAAGAAAATGCTAGCAGTACCTTGCTTGCCAAAGTTTGATCTGTCCATTATGTTTTAATTTTCTATATTTCTCTGATACTTTCTCCTCTCGAGAAGGCACATTGCTTTAAGTAATTTAGCTATTTGTATGTGAATTACTTGGTCTGGATACTTGGTAGGCAAATATTCTCATGCCATGATGGAGCAGTTCTGGTACTTCACTTCTGGTCAACTGCAACTTTTTACAGCTGAATCTATCTGCAAAGCTTCTGGATCTCAGCTTTGAAATCATCAGTCAAAAAACCAAAAAATACAGACCTTTGCATCTCTCAAAGAATCCTCTCAAACAAGTAATAGCTGGCCAGCCTTCAGCTGGTATGGGAACTTTCCAGATTTATAGTCCAACCTTAAATGTAGCTATGAATATAAACTTCACATAGAATTTTTGTGGTTTATGCAATCTTTTTTATTCCTTGGTTGTTGACTTTACTGAGATTGTTAGATCTAAAAAACTGTGAGTAGAGGAAACAGGGTGGGGTTTTTTTTAGTAAATAGTTTGTTTGCAATTTTAGAGCTGAAAAGTGGTAAAATTTTGAGAACAGCATTGTTATCCAGGAAAAGAAAAGAAACAGCAAACAAAAAACAACCCACCCTACCATGATCTGGACAACAGAGCATGTGATATACTAATTTGTTTGATGGAAAAGTATAGATTGCGTGCTAGGATTGTTTTGGTACTCGGCATTTTGCTAAGCCACCTGCCAGGTTAAGCCACTCTAATCATGTAACCATGGCAATACTGCTGGCGTCAGCATGAAGAACTGATTTGTGCAGCCAGTAAGGACTGGGCACCTTAATGCATTAACTAAAGCTGTTAGGAACTGTTTGGAAATAAATATGTAAAATAGGTATAGAAGGTTCTTTTACATTTTTTAGTGTTTTGCTTCAGGCAATATTTGTTAACAGCAGGCCACCCTGTTTATTGGGCTAAGAGAACATGGTTGTAAGCACTGAAATAGATAACAAACTGCTGGTAAATAACTGCTAGTTGATTCTCCTCTGCCGCTTTGCTTTTTGTGCTTTGATGGGAAATAACTGTTTCATTTTTAGCAGGAAGTTTTAGCCCATGCTTGTGCTCTGCTGCGGTAAACTGGCAGCTTAACAGAAGTAATTGCAGAAAATGTGAAAGTAAGACAAACCCAACAAAATTTGAAAGTTTTAATTAGGTTCTATAAAGATGGTCAGAGAGTTGGTCAAAGTGTTGCTACCCTATATTATACCTCTTCTTCCTATCCCTCGGCCGTTTTCCAAATGCTTTTCCCAAACACACACTTCCTGTCCGTCTCACATTTGCCTTTCATATGCCCCTCGGTTAGGTGTTTTCCTCACACCTTTAATTTGCAGCTACACTGCTCCACAAGTAATGGGTTTGTTTTTTTCCAGAGAGGCAATGATCTGATGATATAGCGTCTTCAGCATCAGTGCTGACTTAATTAATTTCTACCCCTATGTCAACAACGTGCAAGACTGTAATGGGAATCAGATCAGAAAGAGATCCACTTCAAAGTAAAATCTTCAGCATCCCTTCTCTCCGACTTCCCTTTTTTCAGCCAGGTGCCTGGTTCACACAGTAGCCCCACAAGCATAAGCATATGTAAACATAATTAAAGGAACGCCTCAGTGAATTTTATGGAGGGTGGAATAGAGTACTGATTATTTCTGATTTTGTGGCCAGATAAGGGAAAAAGATAAACTCATAAAATCTGTATTCAGTCTCCAAGCCAAAAGCCTCATTTGCATGAGAAGAAAAAGGGAGTCCTTAATGACCTCACTATACATTTTTACATTGTGTCTACTTTGGTTTGCTTACTAGGAGCTTTACTCGATGTATTATATTCATGATAAGAAATTATTTTCATTCACTGTATCTTATTTTACTGGTCTGAATTGCAGTTGACACAGGTAGCCCAAATTGTTGCTCTATGCTGTGGCCCAGCTGTTGCCAATTTTTCTTTATTCTCTCAATTTTTTATGGTCTTCCTCCACAACTTTTTCTTCTAATCTCTCATTCCTCCATTTTTTCCCCTTTTGGTAATTTTTCATGGCGAGTGCCAGTTTTCAGTGGTTCGCTAATTTGCCCAACAGCACTGTGCTTTCCGAAGTGTATTCGTGTCCCCTAGACTGGCAACTGTTGGACTCTGTACAGAATAGTTGCTGCATTAGCACATATATTCACTTTTGTACTAAATCATGATTTTTTGTAAGCTGTGAAAAAAGTGAAATTATGATTTTGTACTGAAATAAAGGAATGAAAACTTTTAAAAGAACTGTGGCAACAGAAGCCCACTTAAGGATGTGGGGCTATGAATCTTTTTTAGTCCCTGAAGCTCTTCACTTTGCTCTTATGCCCCATTGCTCTATGGACTCCATTTGAAATGTCTTAGCTAGTCAGGATAAATATCCAAGCCAGGGAAGTTCCAAGTGTATCCTTGCAAATAGTGAGAAATTGTTCAAGGCTCTAGCATTTCTGTTTCTTTTCGTCCTTCATCTTTAAGAACAGCAAAATTTAATCAAAAAGTTAGCTGAAGCATAGTTGGAAAAAGAATATGTTGCTTTTAATAGCTTAAAATATGTAAGGCTGCTTTAAGGATGATTCTGTAATTTTGTAATTACCTCCATAATACTGCAGGTACTCAGAAAATAGGGCCCAATTCTCTCTTGAAAGAAGATTAAAAACCTGCCATGAAGATCAGATGATTCACATTCATTTGGTTTCTTGTGTTTTGCTAACAGGCAGGGAAGAAGGAACACAGAGGACAGAACAACTAAAATCAACAGAGACAGAAGAGATACATAAATAAAAGCAGAATTAGAAAAGAAAGGAACTGAATCACTCATAAGTGAAGGTCAGCAAACACATTGCCCAGTTATTGCACTTGATTGTCAGAAGCATTTATTTTGCTGCTTCTAAAAAGTTCTTAAGAAATTTAGTTGTTTTTCCAGACTGTACTGCTTCAGGCCTGCAGACTAAAGGAGAAGAGCAGTGGTAGGCAAGAGCTGCCACATCTGGAAAGGAAAGATGCCTAACAGAGTATATTTTCATTGCCAGGAAATAACAAAGAAACATTCTTGCCTGTTTAGTGGTATTAAATCATGGAGAGAAAGTCAACTGCTTATCTGGAGCCTGGCATAGATTTCCAATAACTCGCTTTTCCTCAAGCGCAAACATACGACAGCACTTGAGGAAAACCACAGAGTGAATCTTTTATAATCCAAAAATAATCTTTTTAGATTTCCATGAGAAAACAGCACTTACTTATTCAGTCTTTTTCTCTCACCCTGCAATTAAGTCAAGTGCTGACACAGATTACTGGGTCATTTATGCCCCAAACAATTCAACAGAGATGACGTCTTCTGGTATTGTGGATATACAAAATTAAAACTTTATGGCTTTTAATAGTAGTAATAAAAACCCCAATATACAGAATTACTACACAGCCACATATACATGGTGTATAGGTAATAGGTAGTGCTGAGTAATAGGTGGTCGCAGTAGTCACTGTTTTGCTACACTGTGGTGCTCTCCTGTCCAATCTGTTTATAGTTCAGGACATATTCTGTTCGTGCACGGTGCTGGATGATGGTGTCCGAGCCTGTGTGGCTCTGACAGGCTGATCTACAGGCTTCCATTACCTTGGTGTTTGGGGTGTTGCTGTCCTACCCTAGAGAATTTGCCTTAGTTTTAACAGGGATGTCCATGTGGCTGGACAGGCAACTCTATGGTGTTCCATCCGTCCCCACCCTACAGGTTCTTTGCATCCTGCTCAAAGCTCGCTGACACTGTGTGAGGTGTTCTCTTGCATGGCACTTATTCCACAAGGCCTTTAGCACATCTGTGAAGGCTGTAGAAGTGCTGTCCCTAACTTGTCTGCTCATATACAGGCCACAATTTCTCAGCATGTAGCCCTTCGTGAGCAGCTCTGCCCATCAGTGCTCATAAATATTGACCTTAATTTTACTGAGACAAGCTTTCAGCTTGAAAGCTGGGGAAGCATGAGGGAAGCAGAAACCTGCAGAGAGGAACAGGCATTCCCTACCTGCTCTCCTTCTATTTGAGGGCACTGTTCTGTCCTATACACTGAGTGGACAATTGTATGGCCAGCATCTGGTGTCCAGCAGTGTCTGCACTGTTACTGAGCTTTGTTCATTTGCATCATGTGTACTGATTTCAGGCACCAGGTGACAGCCAACAAGACACAAACTCCTCTATGTAACACCACGTTCACGGCTCTGGGATAGGAGCTCTCAGGAAGCAGCAAGCATGGGCTGCTCCACAAGGGAAGGAAGCCAGGAGCTGAGGGCAATAGCAAGGCAGGTAGGGCAATGATCCCACCCAGGAGGGCACAATCCCACAGTACCTGAGCAGGTGCCACACTGGGGAGCAGGGTGAGGCAGTATTCAAGATTACAAGACATGTCTGCAGTGATGAAGCAGGTGCAAGGTCAAGTCAGCAAATCAAATCAGTGCTTCAGGATCAGCAAGGCACACGGACAGGCACAGGCATACCTAAGACATGTCTCAAGGATGGAAGCCTGAGTTTCAATGCAGCTCCCAAGCAAAGAGCAGGAGGCCCCCATGTGGCTTCCCACAGCTTCTTCTCACACAGCTCTGTCCCCAGCACCCTGATCGAAGGCTACAGCTGCACCATATCAGAGCTGCAATGGGCAGCCAAACCCCAAGGTGTGGGGAAGAGGCTGCAGAGCCTCTTGCTGCACTCAAAGCCCTGACAACAACATGCTTATTTCCAGATTTTCATCCAGTCCAGAAGATATCAGTCTCTTAAAAGTAATCTTGTTAGAGACAAGGCACAGCTGTTCAGGGCTGGGATGTTTACTGCAGCCCAGTAAAGCCTGCAAAGCCATATGCTGTTTGATCCTCTGCTCCCTGGCTATTTACCAAGTCAGTGTCCAGAGGGGCAATAGGTGGAGCTGTGCCAGAATGGCTGACAAACACCAGCCCTTCTGCTGGCCCACAAGGGGCCCTGAAAGCGTCATAATTATATGTGATTCTGCAGTACTTAGTGATCCATTGTACCCTAGTGATCATTGCAGTTGTTCATCTGCACTTTCAGGTCTGAACTGCTGAGATTTTGATAAGCAGCTATGCATGGAGCCGACAGCATCATCGTGCCATATATAAATACCCACATCCTGACAGCCACAGTGCCTCGCTGAGTGTGATGCTGTCTTTTTGACTGACATAATGCCAGTGTAAACTATACCTTTAAGATGCCCGTGGCCTGACACATACTTAGTGATTTGCAGGAGAAAGTGGGGAGTGTGGTCAAACTGAAGGGTTCCAGAAGAGGACAGTCAGGTGACAAAATCAATTAGAGAAGCCTGACAAAAATGTTAGCCTTGGCCTTTAGTGGAAATTCTCTCTCACTGCACCACCACCTTAACTACAGTCTGTGGCTATAGGTGGTGGTATTATGTCCAAGACTTCATAATCCCCTACCATTTCCACGTAGGATATGCACTTTGTTTGTCTTTCCTTCATCCTGCTCCTTTCCAAGCCTCTCTCCTTCCTCTCCCCCATGAAAAAAATCTTTACTCCTGTAATTTTCCCTTCTTCTCTTTGGTCTGTGAAAAGTCAGTCCTTTCTCCAGTTGCCATAACAGATGACAGCCACTTGATTGCCATGAGACTCGACAGGTCAGGCCTGTTACCCCCCCAGTAGCAATCACCAGTGTGAAACACTCGCAGTAACCAACTATCTTTGCTCTTTAGGGAAGTGCATGACAGAAGAAGGATGAGAAGAAAGACTGAGTGCTGAGTACTGTCCTCCTCCTTCAAATAAAACATACACAATATTTTGGCTGACATGCAACGATACATGTAGTAAAGCTAATCCTTCTGACTGCAGTCAAATCAGGACCCAGCCCATCACAGGATGTGGTGAGATAACCACTTTTGTTGAAACTCCAGCACACTCCTAGATATACAGTGACCAGAAGAAAAGGCCCTTTACATTCAGTGCCCAGTTACTTTCAGCTACAGATCCAGGATAAGGATCATCTGCTTTTACGTTCAGTAAGTAGACCTGTCACCTTTGGACAACGTAATGAAGAAAGCGTATTCTATGGAAGACAAAAATTGAGACCAAAACAGCATTTCTGCTATCATGGGACCTCTCATTGGACCTGATGTTCAGGGTCTTCACCCCACTGTTGTTGCTTTCAGCACAGCAGGTTGGGGTGAACGATGCCCTAACTCACAATGAGTGTTACAGGTTTCTGCTCTTGCCTGTTTCTGGAACATGTGGTCAAAAGTTTCAGCTCCCCAGTTTTGTGAGCCTACTGCTAACCAAGAGGATTGGGCCGGGAATTGGCAGGAGATGAAGGCAGTAAGGATGAATCAATCCAGTGAATCAAGGAACCTGCAGAGCTGCTTCAAAAACTGGCTCTTGCTCTCTTGTGCTGTGTGCTAGCTCTGTCTGCTAGAGCTCTGTCTCACCAGAGGTGCTTGAGTAGACCAACCCTTGCAGGTTGTGAAACCTGACGAGCCTTGCAGAACATTGTGAAATAAACTCTTTGGCACAGAATAAGTTGTCCCAGGTCACATGGGTAGCTGTCAGACAGAACTGCATTTTAGGCAGTTTAGGCAAAAGACATCCATGTGAATTTTGTGGACAGTGATGCACTGATTCATCTGAACAACAAGCATTTTTCAGAGAAAGCTCTGGAGACACAGAGCCTCTTAGAGGTGTGCGGGGGTTTAGGTCAGTCCCTGTACAGCCTCAGGGACTCCAGTGCTCATTACCTTCGGCAATGTCATTTATTCTAAAGGTGATCGATATAGAGAATATGCTCTAAGAATGTTTTATCATGAACAGTTGGTACAGAGGGTCTTATCTGCAGGTTTCTGACTGTCTGGCAGGCACTGTATCACCTTCTGTTTTACAGTGGAACTAATTGTTCACCTCAGTGCAGCACAGCCACCAGCAGCTACAAGCTGCAAAGCTCAGACAGTGCCCTTGGTGAGCAGAGAAACACACGCTAATGGGGACTTATCCTGTACAAAATGATGCACATGTGATATATATATACACATCTCAGCTTGCATATAATGAATTTGTTAGAGCAGATGCCTGAAGACCTTTAAAAGGGACAGCACCTACATTTCCTTTATACAGATGGTGTTTAGTGCCACGAGGTACAACAGCTAGCCCTATGCTGGCATAAACTGCTGGTATAATTGCCTGGTGATTTCAATGAAGATTTAAGTAAGCAAAAGCCTCCATGTCTTAAACTAACATGAGGCAATGCATAAAGTCTGTAATTCTCATTATCTTTGCCTAGGTCATACTCCATCCCTTACTAATTGGCTCTATGGACATCCCATTTTGAGTTACAATGCTTATAAACCTTTTCTTGATACTCTGATGTGCAGATGGGTCAGATTCCAAATGCAAGGTGTTTTTATTCCCACTTCTTTTGCATAATTAGTTCTGAACTGGAACCACACTCTTCCACCTATCTGCTAGTGCTTTTCCATGTCAGTGGCTGCTACTGTTGCAACATGGGTGTGACTTGGCCACTGACATTTCAGTGTGACTCTTCCGCTTTACGGTATTCCTCTTCACTAATTCAAGAGTTTCTTTGGTACAGACACACAGTAGGTCTGTTTCAAGGCTCTTAGGTTAGTAAGATCTCGACATTATTCCTTTGGAAGCTCATGTTCACTTGGAGCCTTGTCAAGGTATGGAACTGCACAACTTCTGAAAATCCACTTTCTCAATTAATAATGCTCCCTCTGCTAATTTTTTTTTTGTTGTTTAATGACCACCACGAGGATTAAAACTTCCCTATTGCTATATTCATTGTTTTGAGATTTTGCTGGCAGAAATGACATATGTCAGTCTTCCATTCTTAAATTGCCTTTTTTATTTTCCTCTAAGTTTCTGTTAAGGCTCATGACCAGGAAAGCTTCAAGGATATGTGTAGCATTAGACATTGTTCAGTTGAACCTGAATAATATAAGTTTTGTTTCTTTCATCTGTGTCAAGCTTTTAATAATTATCAACTTAAAGATATATGTGCCTTCTTAAAAACAGCAGACACGCTGAACACCATATCTACTGGTGACAAAATCTTTGTCCTAGAGTACATAACTTATAGACACAAAGAAAATATCGTGAATGAGCAGCACAGAGCGTTGTGTGTAAAAATCCCGAGTCATTTGTACTCAGTATAGCAAAGAGACGTTTTCAGGTTGTTATACACAAACCTAAGTTTGTCCTTGCATATTGGGTATCTTTGGCCAAGTTCATTAATGGTTAATTGTTTTAATATTCAGTTAATTAAAAGTTGTCCAATTAAGAGTTTATATGTACCCCAGTTAAAACCAGTTTATTCCAAGTTGAAACCACCCTGTTTGAATGTTCCAGAAAGTTCCTCTATTATTCTCCTGTTTAAAAAATTGTTATTTCCCTATTTTAATATTTCTACCAAATATTTATAATGTTATTAAGCAATATTTTATTGTTATATGATGTTTGTTAAATGTTTTATGAAATTATTTGTTAAACATTTTATGATTTTAACTACCTAATGGAGAAGAGGCTCTGCCAGCAAAGGGTGAATATTAGCTGACACTTTGCTGTTTTTAACCACCGACCGTTGGCCCTGCAACCATGGAAACCGTGAATTTCAATTAGGTACTTTCCACCACACCAAGCAACCCCCTAGACAACAGCAGCCCATTGGCTAACTTAAATGACCTCACGATGAGGACTCTCCAATCAGATGGTTCCATGGAGGCGGAGTTGTGGGCAGCAATGGGCAGAGCTTACACACTATAAAAACTCCTGCACACCTCAGGAGCTCGCTTTTTGCCACTGGACTAGCCTCGGCAGAGCCTGTTGCTGGTACTTGGCCTCTACCTCCATTGGAGACTTTATAACTACCTGACTTTGGACTAGCTGAAGTCAATCCAGCAACGCAGGAGTCCTACCCTGGGGACCCAAGGTCGTTTATCGACCAAAAGAGTCTTCCATCCCTGCGTTCCCGGTTTTCTTTTTCTTCTTTTTAATCTCGGTATTCCTCTTTTTACCCGTATCCCGGATTTTTCTTTCTCTTACTAGTAAATTTTAATTAATTGATTTTAATTAATTTCCTCATTAATAAAAATTTTATTTTTATATAAAAATAGAAGCTGTCTTCTGTTTTTGACAAGGTGGATCAAAATAACCAAACAACAAACAAAAAACCTCATCAACCAAACCAAAATGGGAAGCTTTGACTTGAAGATGCTGCATAACAACTGAAACATCTTAAGGATAAAAATGACCCATGAAGAAAAGTCCATCTTTAATAGACAAACATAGCAGGTAGACAAGTTTCAAAACGTCAGTGCTGAAAAATGAAGTATTAACATTTGGCATTGATGGGTTACAGAATTAGCGGGACACAACTCATTAATGCAAATTATCAGTGTTTTCTGCAGAGCAGCTGACCTCACCTGCAGGCAGAAACCCTGAGTGCCAAGGCCTTGATAAGCATTTTCTTAACTCCTGAACTGCTCATGTTCACCTTCACCTTCTGGCCGTTTCTCTGAATGCTGGAATACAGAGTAAACAGAGGGACAGTGCTCCCACTTCGCTCATCACTGGCACTCGAGGGCACTGGGCAGTTGCAACAGCAATAATGAAATAGTGCTATTCTGTTAAAGTATAATTCCCATTAAAAAGGCAGATAAACCCCCAAAACGTTCATATCAGTGCCCACCATTTTAGGGCAAATAATTAAAGAAAAAAGCCCCAAACAACAAACCGCCGAACATAAAAGAAACACAGGAACAGTCTTTCACAAAGAATCATTAATGTTGGAAAAGACAACTAACAACGAGCCCAGCCATTAACCGAGCACTGCTAACTCTACCACTAAAACATGTCCCTATGCACCACATTACAGCTTTTTTGAATGCTTGCAGGGACAGTGATTCCACCACCTCCCCGGGCAGCCTGTTCCAATGCTTCACCCTTTCTGTGAAGATTTTTTTCCTCACATCCCATCTAAACCTCCTGTGGCACAACTTGAGGCCATTTCCAATCGTCCTACCATTTGTTACTTGGTAGAAGTGGCCGACCCTCACCTGGCTACGAGCTCCTTTCATGGAGTTGTCGAGAGCGAGAAGGTCCCTCCCGAGCCTTCACTTCTCCAGGCTAAACAGCCCCAGCTCTCACAGCTGCTCCTCATGTGACCTGCGCGCCAGACCCTTCTGAAAATCCCTCCTCACCCGTAACACCCGTTTTGAGGGCAGGGAGGAGAGCCTTTTCTAGCACAACGCTACTATCAATAATGTTATTTATAGACGAAACGCGTCTAAACAAACCCTTCCCGACACTACACGGCGGCAGGCCCC